>MU159786.1:78033-131072 GCA_015888305.1 Antheraea pernyi | reverse complement strand
TTTTTAACCGACTTCGAAAAAGGAGGAGGTTACTATGTTCGATTGTATGTATTTTTTTTATGTATGTTAACCGATATTTTCGTCAATTGTGAACCGATTTTAATGGTTCTTTTTTTATTTGAATTGGTACACTATGTAGTGATTAACTGCTACCTGTGCATTCGTCCGTGTGAAATTGATCAAAAATATGCTACAACCGCGTGAGACGTGTGCCTTACTGGACTCCAAGAATAAATATACATAATTAAAAGTCATACATCTGTATGTAATATGACCAATTTGGGCGCTATATTGTTTTATTTACCGCGTTTGCTTCTACATAACTCAGTGATTATAGCAACGTATAAGAATAACTTAAGTATATCGACAATATGGGCATATTATATCTATATAATAAAAAATTTAAGATATATTGTTTGATAATGTATAGCTTATAATTTGCATTACTTTCTTATATAGTGTTAGTGAGCACTGAGTTTGGTATATAGTAGGTTAAAGTTCCAAGTATGTTGCTGTTGATAAATCCCATCCCATTCGATATACTATTTGTATTTTTTATTTGTATTTGTAAATGTTTTTGAGAAAGCATTTCTGTAATGTACACACCTTCTCACAATTTTAAAAAAGCACGTAAGGAACCGCGTTTAGCTGCTAGTTACTTTATATAAAAAAATAACTTTGTGTACTTCTCCTCCATATAAACTTTAACTATGCCGAATTTCACGTCTATCGTGCGTTCGCGCAATTCGCTTAAAAAGGCTGTACAAAGATTTGGTTTCACGAATGAATATATAGATAGATGTTTAATTTACTCCGCCAATGGCATGTAACGTTCACATGTTTATTAGAAACGGGCTAAGGTGACTAATGGAAGTCTCTGTTACCAAATTATTTGAAACAGCTATAGGTATAACTTATTAAGCCCGGCAGCGGGGGACACTTCTTAGAGCGCAGACTCAAATCTTCAGATGACCGGTACGCGACCGTAACAACTTAATGTAGAACTTGAAGACCACTTAGTAGTTCCTAAACTTTTTCAATATCAGATAACTCACTTGTAACAGAAAGAATT
Organism: Antheraea pernyi; assembly: GCA_015888305.1. Taxonomy (NCBI): domain Eukaryota; kingdom Metazoa; phylum Arthropoda; class Insecta; order Lepidoptera; family Saturniidae; genus Antheraea; species Antheraea pernyi. The sequence goes on along the minus strand of MU159786.1, from coordinate 130,000 downwards.
GTTCAACTTGACAACCCATCATGAAAAAATGTTTGAATATTTTACAGTTGTATGAGAATAACCTTTATTTTCAATCGATAATTTATTCAATATATCTTAGACATTAAAAAACAAAGTCACTTTTCGCGTTGCTCTGTGCGTTTTTCTAACTTTTATATTTTACAACGGATTTTATTACGGTTATTAGAGAATCTCTTTTGAATAATTTATATGTACAACACATGTATATGAGGTTTATAAAACGTGAATGTTTATGTACTCTAATTGGAAACACTGACTGAACCTTATGAGATACATAAACATAATGTGCTACATAATTGTTTTTATTTTCTCTTTATTTTTTTAAGGGACTTTTATCATTTTTTTACATGTCAGTCCCATCGTAACTTATATATATCTATATACAACTAAAAAAAAATTTAAAAACACAAATAACCTAACTACTAAACCTAAATATATATAACACAGCTTTTTGCAACAGTCCGATATCGGTTCTGACAGAATAGTGTGATACACACCCACATCCCCGATATTAATATTGTAGTGTTTAATAAAACGCATCTTCTCAATTTCATGTTTTTTGCACTCTAAATAATTGTGCATCTTAAAAAATCCTTCAGGGATGTGTATCTCTTTAGAATAATCCACAGCAATTTTTATATTTTTTTAATTTGATTCCAAAACAATTTGCGACACTATTTTGCAAATATAGTTTCAATCTTTATCCAATTAAATAGTTGAGTATTTAAATGTTACCCAAAACTGCCCTTTACATTTCCAACGAGTATTTTACAGGATATCACTGATTTAAAATTATACGCAACAGAAAAGAAGGTTGTTTTGTGAAGGTGTTTAAATAGTTTCTAAAATTTTAATGAACTGTAAATATCTAGCTGACAAAGAATTGATGAGAAGAACTAATTCTAAAGTGTAGCTGCAGGTACACATCTATAAGTGATCGGTGACAGATTATCAACTAGAGAGTGGTAGTTAGCCAAGCAGGCTTAGATAATGCCCTAACATCACACATACACACAAGTACACATGTGGAAAGATTTTTATTTCCTTTCCTTATTTTCGAACATGCTTAGTTTAGATTAGCCTAGCTGTCAGACACGAAATACACGTTTGAATTCGTGAGGCTCACATGCCGGTACACATGCGTGTCGCAAGAATTCCTATATGTATGAATAGCTCCCATATGGTTTAGCTCAGACAGATTCGCGAAGTTGTATCCAAGGCAAGAGCACAAGCCGAGGTTCGGCCTCTCTGGCAGCCTTGAGCTTGTTACCAAGCGGCGAAGTGCCTCAAGCGCTCGTCTGAGTCCGGTAAAGTTGTGAAGGCTCGTCAGGCCAAAAAAGTAGTCAGTCCAAAAAAGAAAAAAAAGCATGTCCTGCCATCATGCTCTGGTTACATAGTAACGTTTTCTCTAGTCAAAAGCTTCGGTAAAGCAAGGATTCAAACATGCGTTAAACGACGCGGTAATCGATTAGTTACGCTAACCTCGAGATCTTTTAATATTTTAATTTGCTATTTTTTTATTTTTTTTATTGTTGCACGGCAATATGACTGCACTGTGCCTGATGGTAAGCACAGTACAATCCAAAAACAATGGCGACCACCAAGCGACACACTATCCATCGCTGGTCGCCGCTATCATGCCGGCTATGATCCCGAAACGCGACCCGCAGAAGCGAATCACTATGACGGGCTTTTTCACCATGTACATTGTGATTGCGACCCAGTCCGGCTGTAAACCCCTACCCCCCCGCTTTCGCCATTGCCTCGTTTATTATTCAGCAGGGTGCACCACGTGCAGGTGAGGTTGACTTGGGTGTCTCAAGCCTTATGATATTATTCGACACCCCTTGCACTCCAATAACTATATTAATTTCGATTGTAATAATTTATGGTTACTCTTTGTTCCACTTTAGATCCATTTTAAACTAACTTGACCTATAAATAATTGAATTTAAAAGCCCACCTCTACAGATTCTCTAGCGAGGTTTGTATTAACGTTCACCGCCAAAATCAATTAAAAGCCTTATTCTTTATAAAATTTTTGATCTTTGCCGTGACTTTCGTCGGCTATGTTTGGTGCATTGTTGGTTGTAACAAAGTACTTAGTTATACGAAATTGATTCTTTATTCATTTTGTAATTAATGTTATACGACATCCTTTTTCGATGATTATTTTATTTTTTCGGTACTTTTTCAATAGTTAGGTCATGACGATAAAACTAAATGAATATTTCCATTTTTTCACTAGCTGTGACCGCGACTCCGTCCGTTTCGAACCTAATGTAAAAAACAGTGACTAATAAAGTCATCTGAATGTACTAAGTCGATTTCATTATCTACATTTCTCTCGTACCTAGAGTGAACCGATTTTAATGAAACCAAAACTAAAAGTTACTCCAGGATAAGGTTTATGGTTTTCTTCGTGAGGTTTTATCGTGAACGTAGTACTTTAGCAGTGATGCGTGTTCAAACAAACAGACAGAGAGACAGACAAACATTTCTAAAAATGATTGAAATATATATTAATCCAATACACCTGCCACATTTTTTTTTACAAAAATCTAAAAAGTACAGACACGTTACATTTAAATTCTTCTATAGATATGATTGTTCCGACCGCTTTCGGCCATGGCGACCACTTTGACCCCTAAACTTAGAAATGGCGCTGGTGCCCTCGAAGATGGCTTAGGTGCACATTGAGGGCACGTGAGTACGCCGTTCTCATAATGACATATTACGGCAGCAGGAGGGTACGAGCCTTTAATCGCGTTTAGAATCAAGGTCAGCTTTACGCTGAGCCTCGAACTCGCGTACTTGGCTGTTCATCATTCTGCGCCATTCTGGCCGTTGTGCTGTCAAACGTTCCCAACAAGAGGGCTCTATATTGCATCATATAGAACATAACTGGATTATTAGACAAAGGAACACCTTACACGTAGTCATTTTTTTAAATAAATATCACTGCAATTACTTTCCGGCCGGCAGTCCTTGTGCAGTGATGTAGTTAATAACTCGATTAGAGCTTCACCTATCATATTGTAACGCAGCTACGAGCTACTGCACCGTATCAATAAACAAGTATATTGTGTGAATATGACCTCCATCGGTCAAATCAATCAAAAGTTAAACAAGTACTAACAGACACTCAAACGATTATATACATATAATAAAGATTATTAATACATTACCGAACTAGCTGAGCTCGCGGTTTTGCACGAGTTTTTATAGAGGTATTATTCTCAACTGGTTATTTAGTTTTATTCATACTAGTGGTCGACATTCGACCATAGTTCATTGAATTTTTTAAAGCTTGAACTTTATTGGGGTTGTTTTGTCAATAATCTATAATCAAAGGTTTTCATCATGGCTACTCAGTTATTAGCCACTTTTTTTTTAATTATATAAAAAAGAAATTAAAATACCGATGTCTAAATGTAAATTGAAATTAATTATAAATTTGAAACAATAAACAGGCGGTTACATAAGGTGGTAAGGCTCTAAAATTCTAAGTAAACATAACTTTACGAAAATAAAGAAATTTATCGCATTCCATGACACAATTTTCAATTAATTTTACACGACACCATGGGTGGGAGGTATTTCTTGATGATATTGAATTAAATGTAGTCTGTACATTATGAGAAATAGTGATATGACCAATATCATCGTTTGGAAAAGTAATGGATACACAATAGAATCAAATGATGAATCAAAAACAAAGATGTTTTAACACATACCATTAACTTTTGAAAATGAATTTATTTTTAACCGACTTCAAAAAAAGGAGGAGGTTATCAATTCGACTGTATTTTTTTTTTAACTGACTTCAAAAAAAGGTGGAGGTTATCAATTCGACTGTATATTTTTTATTTATGTTTGTTCCTCATAACTTTGGACTGGGGGAACCGATTTTGATTATTCTTTTTTTATTTGAAAGCTGGTACTTCCCGTGTGGTCCCATTTCAATTTGGTCCAGTTCTGACAACGGCATCCAGTGCAAAACCGTATAAGTTTTAAATTTGCATTAAGTATGTACACGACAAATAACTCAATATCACGCTAACCGATTTCGATGATTCATTTTTTATTGGAAAGGATGTACTTCAAGGGTAGTTTGATGAGAGTTTGGTTAGGTTCTGATTATGGGGTCCGTGACAAAGTAAGAAAACTTTCAAGAAACAAGCCTACACCTTTCTTAAGGGCCGGCAACGCATGTGTCTCTCTCGTGTCACAATTGTCCATGGGCGGCCGTGATCACTTACCATCAGGTGACCTGTATGTTCGTTTGCCACCAATATTATAAAAAAAACTCTTCAATTCTTAGGAGCCTATTGTGCTTATGTTCGTTGCTGTGTTGCAACATGACGCAAGCATTGTAATTACATTACTTAAGGTGTATTATATGTGAAGCGATGGTAGCCGAGTTGGTGGTAGAAACTATCGCGGATTATTGATAAGGTGGCGTTCGTACCAAACGTTACTTATTGTACAATCAATTGAAACCATATCGCATACCATACCGATAGATACCATACCGCAAAAATGCGCATATTTTAATATACTTCAGGCAGAACGGAGTTCACGGGCACTGCTAGTAAAATATATTTATGTACACGAAAAATGGAAAAATAAAGTAAATTTAAAAAAAAAAGTATTAACCGACTTCAATATCAGTCAAAAACCCATAAGGCACTAAAAAGCGGAAAATAAATTGTTTATCAAATTAACCAAATTAAATAAAATATATGAATATGTGTGCTACCTAGAGTTGTATTGGAAGTCGGTGCCATCGTATTATCGGTCGTATTATCACTATATACGAAAGTAATGAAAATTGTAAGCTATACATTATGGAACAATATATCTTAAATCTTTTATTATATAGATACAATATGCCCGTATTGTCGATATACCTAAGTTATTCTTATACGTTGCTATAATCACTGAGTTATGTAGAAGAAAACGCGGTAAATAAAACAATAGGGCCGCGAAATTGACCAAAATGATAATATAATTCAAATTACATACATTTATTCTTGAAGTCCAATACAGCGCACGTCTCTCGCGTTTGTTTACAGTAAACAAATTATTTTTTATCAATTTCACACGAACGAATGCACAGCTAACAGTTCATCACTACATATTGTAAACAAAGTCCTCCGATTTGTCTGTTTATCTGTTCGCGATAAAGTCAAAAACTATAGAACGGATTTTCATGCCGTTTTCACCAGTAGGTAGAACGGTTCATGGGGCAGGTTTAGGTATAATTTGTCAAGGTTTTCTTTTTATTATCAGGGTAGGATAACGTCTGCCGATCCCGCTAACTTAAAATAAAATAGATCATTGGTTAGTTATCCGCCAGTGAAAGTCCCGTGAAAATCAGTTCAAGCATTTCGGATATTCCACTGCGGCGAAAGGCGAATAAAAAACCTAAATTACTTTTTATGAGGTCTGCAATCTACCAGCGAATATCCTGTGAAAATCGGTCCAACCATTTGGAAATAGCATTGCGGGCGAAGCCGCGGACAAATACAATAGAATATGTCAACACAACAAAAAGTTTTTATTTATTTTTACAAACACAGACTTTATTTTTATAATACGTAATAATAGATTGCAAGTAAAAAATGGGAAACAAAACTAACGTAGAATAAACTTTTTGAATAGGAACACAAAATAATCTTTGAAAATGTTTGCGATAGAAACTTACCACGTTACCATGGCAACGTATATAATGCTAACGCTAACACGTAGCGAAAGCAATCAAAACGAAAAATATGCCCGATTTTGAAACTTTCTTCATTGGCACTCCACTCCTATTGGTCTTAGCGTGATGATAGCATAAAGCCTTCCTCGGTAAATGAGCTGAGATTAGCGCGTTCAACCAAACAAACACACTCTTCAGCTTTATATATTAGATATATAATAAAAATGCAGTGTCTGTATGTAATATCAAAATATATTTTTTTACTGATTGGATATGAAAGTATGTATACACGCTACTGAAAAAAAAAATTCAATTTTTCTAATTTTTGTTCTGGGTAATCTCCGAAACAGCTGGACCAATTTTAACGAAAATTGGATTGGGAGCTAAAAGCGGGTTACTTAGACTACTCTAATTTAGACTAGCTTGTAACTGCGGCTTCGTCTGCAAAACGGTTGAACTGATTTTCACAGAACTTTCACTTAACTTTCACTGGCATATACGAGTAGCTGACCTTCTAAAAAGTAATTTAGGTAATTATAATTTATACTAGCTGTCAACTATGGCTTCGCCAGCAGTGCTACCTCCAAAACGCTTCGACCGATTTTTACGGGATTTTCATCGGCAAATAGTGGACATTATAAGAAGTAATTTAAGTTATTCTATTTTAGATTAGCTGTTATCCACGACTTCGTCCTCATGAAATTTAGCAAAAATATGTTGTTCACTGTAAATGTGTGTAAGACGTGCATGGTACTTACTGGACTCCAAGAATAAATATAATTGAAATTCATATATGTGTATCTATGTATGTATGCTGAATTATATTGTCTTTTTGGTCATTGTGGCGGCCATTTTGTTTTATTTATTGCGCTTTCGTTTACATAACTCAGTAGCCATAGTAGCATTTTTTTTTGTTTGCGGGGTACCTCTGCCGCGGGTAGGCAGAGTTATTGTCATGCTAATAACGTGTCGATTCCTTGTTTTATTTATTATATACTTTGCAGGCCTTTATTATCGCCGTGCCATATTACATAATTATCTATCTTTAAGTCATTATTCCATTAGTTCCTTATATAGTGTAAGTGAGCACTGAGGTAGTTATATGGTGGGTTAAGGTTCTAAATATATTATGTTGCTGATGATAAACCTCATTGGAAACACTGTTAGTATTTATATATCTAATGTGTAAGTTACATGTTACTGTAAGTGGCGTGCCTGTCGTACTTACAATTGTTTAAAGAGCATTTATATAATTGTACATGGTCTCACTTTTATATTTTTTTAATACAATTAATAAAAAAACGCGTGCGGAGCTGCGGGTACAGCTAGTGTTAAATAAAATCTAAAATTATTAGCCTATAACCTTCCTAGGTAGATGAGCTATATAACGCTGATTTTTTCAAATCACTAGTTCAGACAGACCACTAGTTCCTGAGATTACCCCCTACAACGTAACAAACTTTACCTCTTTATAATATTAGTATAGATTAAAGACCTTTATACATTTTCCGTCGGAAGCTTTGCGTTCCTGACTTACCACTCCAGAACTTAGCGACCAGGGGAACCACAAACAATGCACCCTAACCAGAAATGGTGCTATTAAAATGTATTCATGATGTCGTAATATTTGAACATCTTCACAGATATTTTATAAGAGTACTTGTATCAATATCATAACACCAAGTTGCTTATTGCATATTGATATGTGTAATTAATTCTTGTAAACCACTCAATGGTTTCTCTTATTGATTATCATTTAGATATTTTTTCCCGGCAAGTTTATATGTATTCATCCGCATTATACTAGTAAAGAATTGCAAAAAGTTAATATAATGTACAGTAGTCGAGAACTATAATGCGATAATTGTAACGAGATTTCGTTTTTATATAGGGTCATCTATTTTTTTATCTCGAATTGACTACGCTATTGACCTAGCAAGGTCTTAACAGCTTCACCAGACTACAAATGGGGTCATCTCTGTCACACGAAGCGTCAACTGTCGCGTATCCAGAAAGATCTGTTAAAACAACTACGTTTTATGCAATTAAATAAAAAAAAAAACCTTAAAATAGTATAAACATTGACATTCAATTGATTGATTGAGTTTGATCAATGGCATTGACTTCAAATATATTATTAGGTAGCGCACAAATATCACTATTTTTTATTTAATTTGGTTAATTTAATAATTCAGTTCTTTTTCGCTTTTTAGTGCCTTACTAGTTTTTCACATCGTAGGCGGTTTGTTTTATTTTTTGGTATTTTTTTTTTTTAATTTATGTGATATTTTCTTTTCGTACTTTACAAAGGCGTTTCTATTTTTATATTACGTTTAATTAGAACTTTAAATTGGATATTTTAACAGCACTGTACAATGACATTACGACTAAAAAGCTGTACGTCATAAGATCTTCGACAGCGCCGCGTTAAAACTTGGATAGCTAGCTTATTTTTGGGGGCTGCCCCGTCAATCCGCCCGTATCTAAGCAACATATAACTATTTATTTTTCACCACCGATATTGAGAATATGCCATCTTACTTCCACATTTTATCTAAGACAGTGTGGCGTTACAATATTACTTTTGCGTATGTGTGCGTTATCGTGCCATTTGTTTTGTCAAAATATCATATAGGTAACGCATTAGCTTTTTATTTATAATATCATTGGCACTGTATATTTCAGATTCTACGCAACTATACTCTAACAATAATATACTGCCACTGACAAGTCTGTGATAAAATATCAAATAGCAACAAGTCAACAAGACGATGCTCTACGAAGCCGAAAGTATCTGATGATATCTAAAATTCAATGTGTAATATTTACTACCGGGCACTGTAATATTCAGTAATTTATTATTTATTACATACTAGTGTAGTTATTAAAAACAATGTAACTTAAGAGCGCGGGGTACATGGTAGACGAGCGATGTAGTTATAGATAACATGCGCCCAGATGTGACACACTATTTATTCTCCCTACTTGATTATGATTAAGTTTATTCTTTAATTTATAAAAAAAAAATCCAAAAAAAAATTAACCGCCTTCAATGTGAAACACAAATAAGGCACTAAAAAGCGAAAAATAACTGAATTATTAAATTAAGCAAATTAAATAAAAAATATTGATAATCGCGCTACCGAATAATATATTAGAAGTCGATGCCAACCTAAATTCATATCATCTACATACAAAGTTTTGGTCCACTCTCGTGTCCCATGATGTATATCTGTATAGTATATATACATATTTTATTACCTGCAACAAATTTGAAATTTAGGTTGGCATCGACTTCTAATATATTATTCGGTAGCGCGATTATCAGTATTTTTTATTGAATTTGGTTAATTTAATAATTCAGTTATTTTTCGCTTTTTAGTGCCTTATTTGTGTTTCACATCGAAGGCGGTTTATTTATTTTTTGGAAAAAAAAATGTATTTCTCCATTTTTAGTGTCCATAAATATATCTGGTTTCTAATGGGTATAATAAATCGGTTCCAATTTCACGAAAATACGTAAATATGAATGGATGAAAATCAAATAAACGATTTTTCACCCCCTTAGGGGTTGAATATTTTCTTCAAATTTATATGGGACCACCTCTGAATATAATCGATACAAATAAAAAAAGAATCATTAAAATCGGTTCATAATTGACGGAGAAATCGATTAACATACATAAAAAAAAATACACACAACCGAACGTAGTAACCTCCTCCTTTTTCGAAGTCGGTTAAAAATGGTATTTATTTAACTGGAACACAATCTATTAATTTCCTGGAAATCATTTAAGAATAGTCAGTATCTGCCGTTCAACATGTAACTTACAAGATGATCATTTTTATTTCATCGTGAGATTTAGTTATTGTATTAATATATTATGGTTCGAATGACATAAACTCCGTGGTTTAATCTTAATCGTTGTTTGTATGTAAATACTATTCCACCATGAAATACATTAGGAGATTTTTTCTATGGAGGCAAACGAAAAGGCGGGTCAGTTGGCCTGATTTTAAGTAATCAGCGCCGCGCCGTCCGTAGACACTAGCAACACCAGGGGAGTCGCATGTGCTTTGTCAGCCAGTGTTTGGGGGGAAGGGGCAGAGGGGAGGGGAGGTGGTCCTCCGGCGCTCTCACTGACCGAACAAAACGCAACAATGCAAGCACTGTTACTTCACGTGGGTGTTTCTGTGGGTCGGGTGGTACAACCCCGGGTGAGCCGACCCATTCATGCTGAAACCAGTAATAGCTTCTGCGTGGCTCTACCACCCATATTACTGTAAATTAAAGTTATATTTTGACGCAAGACTTTTTATATTGTTGTATGTAATCAGTATATTATGTATTCGTTTTTGCATAACAACATACACTTTACAGCACACGTCTTGCACGTAGCACACACACTGACTCGGGTCCCATTTGCCACACACACACTTAACCATCAATTTGTATTTTTCATTGTTTATATGTATGTGTTTTCTTTTTTTAATTGTACGTGTTTTCATATTTACTTATGTGTGTTGCAAATAAATGTTTCTTCTTTCTTTCTTTTTAATTTGTATTTAAGAAATATACAATTGTGATACTATGTACAATTATAGAAATGCTCTTTAAAAACAATTGCAAGTACGACACGCACGCCACTTACAGTAACATGTAACGTATACATTAGATATATAAATACTAACAGTATGTCAAAAGAGGTTTATCATCAGCAACATATTTGGAATCTTAACCCACCATATAACTACCTCAGTGCTCACTTATACTGTATAAAGAACTAATGAAACAATGACTTAAAGATATTATTATAATGATATAATATGCCCATATTGTCAATAAGTAATACGTTTATGGTCTAATATCTTATTAAAAAGACCCCTTATATCTTCACGATTATTATTAATAATTATAATGTTAAACAATGTATGACCTGACGTCTTGAAATCTGGAGTAACTATAAATCAAGATATAAACTTGTCTCTTTCCTTTATAAACTGTTCATACAAACAGACAGGCAGACAGACATTTCTAAAAATGATTGAAATGTATTTCTACTACTTATCCCTAGACACCTGCAACAATTTTTTTCACAAAAATCTAAAAAGAACACACACGTCAGACTTACATTCTTATTATATGTACTAGCTTTTGCCCGCGACTTTGTCCGCGTGTTATAGTTACTTTGGTCTAACGCTAATACGCAGCGGAAGCTCTCAAAGGGAAAAAATACCCCGATTTTGAAACATTCTTCATTGGTCCTCCGCTCCTATTGGTCTTAGCGTGATGATATATAGCCTTTCTCGATAAATGAGCTATCTTAGTAGTCCGGTGAAGCTGTTAAGACCTTGCTAGGTCAATAGCATAGTTAGTTCGAGAGAAAAAAAGTTATCTAACACTAAAATAATTTTTCAAAGGACCAGTAGTTCCTTTTTTTTTTAACGTGGGGATATCCCTTATGGATACGCCACCCTCCCGGGAGAGAGGGTGGGTTATGTCCGAGTCGCACGGACTAAAAAAGGCACTCAGCCGATTTTACTTTGACAACTAGCTCAAGGGTGCGCGGCACACCTCGGCTTTGGCTGTTGCCTGATACAAGCAATTCGCGACCTATCTGAGCTAACCTAAGCTAACTATTCATACATATACGAGTTGTTGAAACATATATGTGTACCAAGCATACATACCTCAACAACTCCTATATATATTTCGTATCGGATAATATTCTAAACTATTTCAGTTTGATAAGGGAAAAAAGAGACGGCCACTTTGAGGGTCTGCCTCGCGGGCTCTCTCCGCCTCCTCCTTCTGCGAGATGACCTCCTCGCAGAAGGAGGCCATCGCTCGCCAAGCCTGTTCGCTGCCGAGCATGGCCGAAACCTAGCTCTATAATATTAGTATATATTACTACTACTCTCTTCTCGTACTTAACTCGAACAGTTATTCAAATTACAATAACGTTTGATAGAGTGGACCGATTTTAATGAAACAAAGACTAAGTTATTCTCGAGAATATGCTTTGTGATTTTTTTGATAAGGCTTTATTGTGAACCCAGTACTTTACAGTGATGCGTGTTCATACAAACAGACAGACAGATATTTCTAAAAATGATTGAAATGTTTTTTTTTTCTCGAACTGACTATGCTATTGACCTTGTAAGGTCTTAACAGCTTCAACGGACTACGAAGGCGAGCGCTTAAGGCACTCGGCCGATTTTATTTGACAACTACCTCAAGGGTGCACGGCACACCTCGGCTTGGGCTGTTGCCTGATACATGCAATTCGCGACCTATCTGAGCTAACCTAAGCTAAACTAACTATTCATACATATATGTGTTGTTGAAACATATATGTGTACCAAGCATACATACCTCAACAACTCTTATATTATATATTTCGTATCGGATAATTTTCTAAACTAATTCAGTTTGATAAGGGAAAAAAAATAAAACCCTTCCACTTGCATGTGTAAGCGTGTATGCGCGCACGTGTGTGGAGGTGATATGTGTAATGCTGTCGCAGTGATGTAAGATTTTGTGCGACTGTATCGCACGAGCAGCGCACTCAGGGGCTCCACGCCGAGGGAACGGTCCTAGGCTTGAGCCGCTGCCGAGGGAGGCCTAATCTGGTATAAAGTACAGACACGTTAAATTTACATTCTTATTATATGTATAGATATAGATAGAAGATATAGATAAATAATATATGTGTCGTTACATTTTAAAACGAGCTAAATGCAATTTTAATGGTTCATATAACATATTAATTTTCTTAAGATTTTCAGTATTTATATACCGAGAGTTAAGTTAAATTTTATGCCGTCCATAAGGTTTTTTTTTATTCTAAATGTACATAATTTGAAGATTTTGCATAATAACGTAGAATATTAGGAACGGCTAAAATTGGATGTATGTCATTTTGAAATGTAACGACTCATATAATTATTACATTTATTATTATTATTATTTTATTACATAGTATAAAACAAAGTCCCCTACCGCGTCTGTCTGTCTGTCTGTTCGCGATAAACTCAAAAACTACTGAACGAATTTTCATACGGTTTTCACCAGTAGATAAAGTGACTCATGAGGGAGGTATTAGTATATAATTTGTCAAGGATTTGTTTATAATCAGGGCGGGACAACGTCTGCCGGGCCCGCTAGTAATGATATATTACACATTGTCAGTAGTGTCACATCTACATATAAATATTATTACTCTTTGACTATAACAGAAACATTGCCGCGGTCAACATCGCGGAAACGTGTCACTATATATTACAATATATAAAACATAATTAAATTACATGTATTTAAAAGATAAAGTTATGATGTAAAGGTACTTCTTGACTTTTTTGTTGTTGACGTTGTTAATATAACTTAGCACTCTAATGTGTTTGTTACGTTGCAATAAATGACTATATAAATTGACCCTTCTTTGTATATCAACATTGCTCTCTACAACATATCATTTCAATTAGTATCTGACTACCTGATTCCCGCGACTTCATCTGCGTCGTTTATTATCTCAATTGTTTTGTTATATCTCTAAGCAGTGTTTCCGACGTAAGTTCCGAGGCGGCTTGACTTTTTCCGACACATTCAACATTTACCGTTATATTTCAACCTATTTATTAAATAACCCCTAATGAATTATAAGCCTAAACCATCCTCGTAAATCACTCTATCTATTACTGGCAACCGCATGAAAATAAGCTGAGTATTTTTTGAGTTTATCGTTATTACTAGCGTGCCCGGCAGACGTTGTCTTGCCCTGATTATAGATCCAATGATGACAAATTATATACCAAAACGTTCCTCATGAATCACTTTATCTGCTGGTGAAAACTGCTTGAAAATCCGTTCAGTAGTTTTTGAGTTTATCGCGAACAGACAGACAGACGCGATAGGGGACTTTGTTTTATATTATGTAATGATGACAGACAGACAGACGCGGCGGATGACTTTGTTTAATAATATGTAGTGATAATCTTAAAAGGGAACATAGATTAATGAACTGTCAATGTCAAAGCTACAAAAGATAGAATAAAATTATTTAAATAGTTATGCCGTCATATTCACATTCACATTCACATTGCACCCGTGTCAAGCCGGTGCGGTTCGCTAGTACGTTATTATATGAAGTAAAGTTCCACCAAAACTAAGTAACTAAAACCACTGAGTACCGAGCGCGCCAATTTCCTACATAAGTAAAAAATATATATATATAAACAAAATAATTGAAAAACGTAAGCAAGGGATTTACGCAAATATCGAAAAAGAATCGAAGGCCGATTTGACTGTCAGATCCGCGGGGGGCGATCACGTTTCGTCTGGTCGCAGCAACTACTTCGTCTCGAATTAGAAAATAATATTTCAATATTGTTACTTATTGTTGGAAGCTGTCATTTACTACAAACGTAGGAAACAGAGATTCATTTTATACTGGGTGACTGGTTACTTGTTAGCAATATTTTTATAGGATAATCAGTACTCGATCTTAATCAATTTAAAGAATAGGTGGTTAATATTTGACCTAATTATTTACAAATACAAAAATTATCGTCAATCCTCTAACCGTCTATTTTAAAGCTCAGTGCCGGTTACTCTCGGGTGTAGTAAAACTGAAGCCAACCAGGATAATTTTTCGAAGTTCAAACAAACAAAAAGGTTTATTGTCCGTTTTATTATCGAAAGTTATTAAATCCCGGACGCCGCTCGCATGTATTGTCACCGTTCATTCAACCTAGGTTTATTTAAATTTGTACCCATACTTTTGAGAGTCTTAGAACAAACATTAACTTAGGTTTTCTTTGTTGTTTATTAGTATTTGTTTTGATATTATTATTTTATATGTTAAATTTGACCATGAACACACAAATGAAGGTTGTCACTCTTTAAACAGTCAGGGTGTATATAGAATAATTGGTTCACAATAAATGTTCGTATTGTCATTATCGTTTACAGATTTAAATAGTCACCCCACTTATAAAGAATGCACTTACTAAGAAATGAGTTTTCGGAAATTAATATTTTAAGAGAAAAGAAGTACCATTCATTGTACATATGAAAGTTTCAACTATTTTAAACCACTTGTAATTCAATTTGGGAGTCTATACGTTACAAATTATAATGCTTAAAAATACACATTTGAACAGAAGAATCTCTTCAAAAAACTTAGTAGGAAACAATTACAGTTACATTTAACATCCCAATTGTTATGTCTTGTTACGCACCAGGCATTTTCAATAGCGAATGGTTAACTAGGAATAGCATCATAGCTGAGCATTCTATCCTAATAGAATAACAACCACTGCATAAAAGGTAGTAATTTAAATACAAGTAACAGATTACTCACCGCTGCAACTCGTGTTACAGTAATAGCCATTATACATACAAGGTAAAGGCTTTCAATATGGAATTTGTAACATGGTCAACATGATCACAAATGTTATCATCCATTTAGATTTTCACCATGCGGCGGTCACCAAAGACCACCCAAAACTCACCAAGCAGGCGGTGAAGACATGTTCTGAAGTTAATTATAACTATCAAATACACAATGTGGCAAATTGTTATTATTCAAGCTATGTCTATTACTTTACTGTTCAGCTACTATTGTTGTTTTCTCGTTTCTTTTATTTTGTTACTCCAGTATTATTTCAAATTTTATAATCTGTTCATTTTTATCTCTAATCCTTTGCAAACATTCTATACATATGTCACATAGGTATGGATGTGTCCACTGAATTTGAAAGTTTTAATAAGTTAGCTATCAAAGAGTTCCTAAGACTATATATACAATTGGAGTCATATCTTCATTTCACATAGAAAATCTTCTGAATGTTGCAAAGTGCTGGTTTTACTGGCACATCCCTATTAGGTACTTGCTGTAGTAATAGGCAAATATCTACTTCTTTTTTTTCTTACTTAAATCATAATTTATTAAAAATGTATTGTATGGTATGTACAATACCAAGACAACTTAAGGATAAAGAAATATGAATTTTAAATTGCTATAATAGTCATTTGACTTTCTTTGTATTAAACTCTTGACTGTACTATGCTCAAGGCCAAACATAAAGCTATATTCAGAGTGACTAAAAAGTTTGACAAAATAAGGATCAGGGAATAGGGACACGAATAGGTGGGTCACCTGATGTTAAGTGATCACCACCGTCCGTAGACACTTGCTGCACCAGAAAAGTCACAAGTGCATTGCCACCGTGTTTGGGGCAGGAGGAGTGGGGAAGAGGTGAGGAGAGGGGAGGTGGGTTATCCGGTGCTTTCACTGACCAAACGAAACGCAACAATGCAAGCACTGTTACTTCACGTCGGTTTATGGCAAGAGGGTGGTACTACCGCAGACGAGCCAACCCATTCATGTTGAAACCAGTAATGGGTTCAGCGTGGCTCTGCCACCTTCTATGTTGTCTCTTAGATATATTGTAATAGTTCAGTCTCAATTAATCTATACATCCTACATAAATAATATCATAACTATGTTTCATAAAGTATATAATACACTCACTTGAATATACTAAATATATTGAATATTGTATTATACAATATATTCCAGTTATATTTAATTATCTGCTGGCTTTATTTTTTTACCTTTCAAACCAAGAAAAATCTACAAAGACTTTTTCAGTTCATCTTAGGCTTACTGTAAACTTAGCTAAACGCTGTTATGATATTATATGTAGGAGGTGTCGACATGTGTTACGTTTCCTTATTTCATAGATAATAATAGATAAACAAAGTAAAATAGAAAACTACAGGACGAAAATGTGTTTTCTTATAGGTCCTATATTTTGTATCTCGTAATGAAATTATTTATTTATTTATGTATCATAATATGAATATGTCAAAGGTATGAATTATTTTTAACTATATTTTTTTTTAAACTATGTCAATTCAATTTCAATTTTACGTTCATGCGTAAAACGTGCGCTAAGAAAATGTATAATAAATGTCACTCAAAGAAAGATAAACATATGATCATTTTGCGCGACAAATATTATTCCGTTGGAACTGATTATGTTTTAAAATTAAAGGTAATTGTAATCATACTTACTGGCGACGGTTTGAGATAGCTGGATTGTCGAGAAAAGAAAACATTTCTCGTACAAAACCATGGAAACTTCACGAGGATTCACTGGGTAAAAACAGTCACTTTTTCAACAATACACTTCGATAAAAAACACGTTTAGATATATTATGATGTCACAGAAGTTCTTAGACTTTGTTCACAAGAAAACTACGTAAAAACAAGTTTTTTTAAATTAGTAAATCGCTCATAACATAAAAAATAGAATACTTTACTAGCTGTCACATAACTTTATAACTGTCAAAATCAGTTGTTGCGTTTTGAAACTTTATTCAAAGTCGTAGTTGATATGATAAGAAGTTCATAATCTTTCCAGAAAGTTCAGTGGTAATATATAACAATATCACATCCTTTAGACATCATTTTACCTATAATATCATCAATAGAGATAAACACCGTATGATCTCGTAATTTATCGTGATCATTAGTGTTAATAACTATACCCAACATTCAACTTGAGGTTTTATACAACTCTAGATAAATCTTAGTAAGTAAAAAATACGTTAGATGGCTCTGCTAACAAATTTATACACTGACCTTGTTCATATCCGATATGATTCCTATATAATCTATACCTATTAATTATTATACTACTCACAGACTAATAGTCGTACAAGTAATACTACTAATATCATAAAGCTGAAAAGATTGTTTGCTCTTGAACGCGCTATCACAGGAACTCCTAGCCTGATTTCAAAAAATATTTCAGTGTTCGAGAGCTCATTTATCGAGGAAGGCTATAGGCTATATATCATCACACTAACCCATTGGGGTGAAGCACTGATGAAGAATGTTTCAAAGTCGTTTTTGAGAGCTTCGCTGCGTATTAGCGCTAGCCTAAAGTTACTATTCCACGCAGACAAAGCCGCGGGCAGAAGCTAGTGTTATATATGTGCCCGTAGTTTCGCATGAATTTGTTACCATTTATAAAGACCCCAAATAATAGTTTTTCTCATATATACTTCATGTACGGACAGCGGTCAGTTACATTTTTATTATATATAATATAGATTATAATTACCGTAATTAAACAAAAGAGGTCCATCTTTATCTAAATTCGAAGACAGATTTACCTTACATTAATTAAAGTAAGAAATTGGAAGTGTATTTGAATATTAAACACGTATAATAATGTAAATATTTTCCGTATTCGGATATCATAAATATTCGTAGTAATTGGTCGAATGATTTGCCGCGGGGCCTTGTAACAATAACAAGTAGTGAAATGAATGCATAAAAACCTCCATCAAAAACATTATACGTGTGAAAATTTTCACATTGATCGGTTAAATGTAATGTAAGTAATATTTATTATTATAATTATCGTAATTAAGTAAAAGAGGTCCATATTTATCTAAATTCTAATTATATGTTATAAGACAGCTATACCTTATATTCATTAAAGTAAGAAATTGGAAGTGTATTTGAATATTAAAGAATAATATTCAACGGTTAACGATTGAATATTTTCGTAAAATAAAAAAAATAATGAAACCTAACAGATTAAAGATAACTACATAACAAACACAAGTAAGAACCTACGATCGTAATGTTCGCTCTTAGTACTTACCGACTCTCTTCTCTGTTGATAAATGTTCATCCAACTATGTGCACTGCCCGTTGCACCAGGGCCGTAACTACAGCCATATCAATGTGGCCCCCCGATATACAGGGTCGACGCGGCGTGTATAAAATGTTGCTTCTAATTCTTATTAATATATGGCTCGTATTGAATTTGATGTATAACAACAATTTGAAAATAAAGAGTGCCTGTTAAAGAATTTGGTCCGGCCACCCTAATGAGTGGTACAAAAAGTATTAGAAAAAGTGGCTGCCTGTGTTAGTTTCGCATTCATGTGTGGGTTTTGGTACGTTAAGACGTCCGACGTGTAATGATTATTTGTAATTGTACTTATTTGGGTTGCTGTATATCACAGTTTGACTAGGGTTGGTTACGATCCCGAATTGTATTATTGAAGGACCTAGCAGCGATTCGGTTTTGGTGGTGATGACTATCTCACACAGTGCCCCTAAGTCACACGTCGTGTCGAGTACGATATAACTCAGCAGTAAGAAAACTTCGCTCAGCTTTTGCCCTACAAAGCATTTGACACTGGACCCCATTAAGAGATTAGCTACAGCCTGTTAAAGAATTTGGTCCGGCCACCCTATTGAGTGGTACAAAAAGTATTAGAAAAAATGGCTGCCTGTGTTAGTTTCGCACGTCCGACGTGTAATGATTATTTGTAATTTTAGATTTGTAATTGTACTTATTTGAGTTGCTGTATATATCAGTTTTACTAGGGTTGGCTACGATCCTGAATTGTATTATTGAAGGACCTAGCAGCGATTCGGTTTTGGTGGTGGTGTCTATCTCACACAGTGCACTTACTCAGCAGTAAGAAAACACCGCTCGGTTTTTCTCCACAAAACATTTGACACTGGACCCCTTTAAGATTAGCTACGTCCCTGTGTTACATGTGGTTTTTTAAATTAGTAAATCGCTCATAACATAAAAAATAGAATACTTTACTAGCTGTCACATAACTTTATAACTGTCAAAATCAGTTGTTGCGTTTTGAAACTTTATTCAAAGTCGTAGTTGATATGATAAGAAGTTCATAATCTTTCCAGAAAGTTCAGTGGTAATATATAACAATATCACATCCTTTAGACATCATTTTACCTATAATATCATCAATAGAGATAAACACCGTATGATCTCGTAATTTATCGTGATCATTAGTGTTATTAACTATACCCAACATTCAACTTCAGGTTTTATACAACTCTAGATAAATCTTAGTATGTAAAAAATACATTAGATGGCTCTGCTAACAAATTTATACACTGACCTTGTTCATATCCGATATGATTCCTATATAATCTATACCTATTAATTATTATACTACTCACAGACTAATAGTCGTACAAGTAATACTACTAATATCATAAAGCTGAAAAGATTGTTTGCTTGAATGCGCTATCACAGGAACTCCTAGCCTGATTTCAAAAATTATTTCAGTGTTGGAGAGATCATTTATCGAGGAAGGCTATAGGCTATATATCATCACACTAACCCATTGGGGTGAAGCACTGATGAAGAATGTTTCAAAGTCGTTTTTGAGAGCTTCCGCTGCGTATTAGCGCTAGCCCAAAGTTACTATTCCACGCAGACAAAGTCGCGGGCAGAAGCTAGTGTTATATAAGTGCCCGCGGTTTCGCACGAATTTGTTACCATCATTGTTTGTTGCATCTACTATTTCTTATAATAAGTAATTAAGGTATAAACAACACGTATAATAATGTAAATATTTTCCGTATTCGGATATCATAAATATTCGTAGTAATTGGTCGAATGATTTGCCGCGGGGCCTTGTAACAATAACAAGTAGTGAAATGAATGCATAAAAACCTCCATCAAAAACATTATACGTGTGAAAATTTTCACATTGATCGGTTAAATGTAATGTAAGTAATATTTATTATTATAATTATCGTAATTAAGTAAAAGAGGTCCATATTTATCTAAATTCTAATTATATGTTATAAGACAGCTATACCTTATATTCATTAAAGTAAGAAATTGGAAGTGTATTTGAATATTAAAGAATAATATTCAACGGTTAACGATTGAATATTTTCGTAAAATAAAAAAAATAATGAAACCTAACAGATTAAAGATAACTACATAACAAACACAAGTAAGAACCTACGATCGTAATGTTCGCTCTTAGTACTTACCGACTCTCTTCTCTGTTGATAAATGTTCATCCAACTATGTGCACTGCCCGTTGCACCAGGGCCGTAACTACAGCCATATCAATGTGGCCCCCCGATATACAGGGTCGACGCGGCGTGTATAAAATGTTGCTTCTAATTCTTATTAATATATGGCTCGTATTGAATTTTATGTATAACAACAATTTGAAAATAAAGAGTGCCTGTTAAAGAATTTGGTCCGGCCACCCTAATGAGTGGTACAAAAAGTATTAGAAAAAGTGGCTGCCTGTGTTAGTTTCGCACGTCCGACGTGTAATGATTATTTGTAATTTTAGATTTGTAATTGTACTTATTTGAGTTGCTGTATATATCAGTTTTACTAGGGTTGGCTACGATCCTGAATTGTATTATTGAAGGACCTAGCAGCGATTCGGTTTTGGTGGTGGTGTCTATCTCACACAGTGCACTTACTCAGCAGTAAGAAAACACCGCTCGGTTTTTCTCCACAAAACATTTGACACTGGACCCCTTTAAGATTAGCTACGTCCCTGTGTTACATGTGTCAGCCTTAATTATGACCATCATGAGTTTTTGGCGCGATCTTGGAATATCATTTAGTGGATTTTATAATTTATTCATATTCTTGTGTTATTTGACTCTATATTTTGTAATATTGGTAACGTTTTACGTAATATAGTTCGATTATTGCACCAGATTAGGCCTCCCTCGGCAGCGGCTCAAGCCTAGGTCCGTTCCCTCGGCGTGGGGCCCTCGAGTGCGCTGCTCGCGCGATACAGTGACACAAAATCTTACATCACTGCGACAACATTACACATATCACCTCCACACACGTGCACGCATACACGCTTACACATGCAAGTGGAAGGGTTTTATTTTTGCCCCTTATCAAACTGAAATAGTTTAGAAAATTATCCGATACGAAATATATATAAGAGTTGTTGAGGTATGTATGCTTGGTACACATATATGTTTCAACAACTCATATATGTATGAATAGTTAGCTTACCTTAGCTCAGATAGGTCGCGAATTGCATGTATCAGGCAACAGCCCAAGCCGAGGTGTGCCGTGCACCCTTGAGGTAGTTGTCAAATAAAATCGGCCGAGTGCCTTAAGCGCTCGCCTTCGTAGTCCGGTGAAGCTGTTAAGAGCTTACAAGGTCAATAGCATAGTCAGTTCGGAAAAAAAATAAAAATAGTTCGATTATTGTGGATACAATACAAGTGGATGGCAAATAATACCACGGAGCATGGATTCTGACTAGTCACAAAAACTCCCTTGAAAATTCTAACAAGGGGGCCACCATCTTGTTAGAACGTTGAAATGATCGCAAGAAACTTGTAATATATAAAAAAAACTGACCATCATGGGGTTCCCTTTGGTAAATATGTATGCAATAAAACCAAACATCCAATATGTAATTTAGACTTTATTTTATCTGTAACAATTAATCATACAATAATTTCAATATAATAATGTTAAGTTAAAATAAGTCAGTGCATCATTTATGATTTGTTGTTATTGTCATTTATTCTATTTTTATACTTCTTGGCCACTGTTTCTGATATTATGTGCGTTTTATCTAATTATTCTATAAATACTTTACTTTATTGACAAAAAATGTATCATCAAATATGAGGTATGTTCACTTGGCTAATTCATTTATAGCATAAATCAGTTCCTGTATAATATATTTATGTATATATATAAAAGTCTGTCTGCATAACATATCTTTAGGCACAATTACACATAAATAATAAATACATTGAATATTAGAGAAAAACAAATAATAAATTGAATTGAACACACAAAGTAAAAGGAAATTATAGTTTTGAGGTGAGAAATAACTTATGAAATTCCAAATACATAGGCCGAGTCATATGTTTTTATAAAATCGATTTAAGTTAATGTACATAGTTTGGAATATAAATTTACAAAGATTTTCTCTAATTTACATGAAAGGAAGAAAAATATTTACTTTTTAATTAATTAATTTTTGAAAATTTTTTTTATAAGCCATAGTACAAAATTCAATTATTACGTTAATAATCGGAATTTATGTTAAAATATTAGTGCACAAATGATGCATACTTATAGAGAATAAAGGATTTCATTTAAAAGTACCTGTAATATAGTTTTATTGAAACTATTACATACAGTAATCGACCGATTAAACAACCATTGGTGTAACGTCAACGATAAATAATTCAATATCGTGTGTATAAACATTTACTGCGCATAGAATAAAGTTTAAAATATAATTTCAATAGTAAATTAATGAAATTAACACGCAAAACATTAACTATTTATAAAACGGTTGCTTTCTTAAAATATAAATGTTGGTGGGAATTTAATTATTACATTAAAATGATTTTCGTTTTCGTATTGGAAAAATAAAAATATATAGAATTAAATTTCATTGGTTAAAAAAAAACAATAATGTATGATTATAAGTAGTGACTTTAGTAATAATACATGCATAATAAAACATTAAATAACTTAGCAACTAGTTCTGAGTAAACGATTATAAAAAATATTCCTGATAAATCATTAATTACATTTGATTACGTTAAAAGTACTCACAATATAGTAAATAATTGCATTAATGACACAGGCCTGTATTTTTTTCCCCACTAATATATTATAGCTTTTTAAGATATTTAGGTAAAATTCAGCGATTGCTTTTTACACTGAGATAACTTTAATTAAAAATATACAAACAGAGTCTCTGAAGAACTTTTGAGGAATTATTAAAATGTAACGCGTATAAAAATAAACGTTTTTGATTATTAATAACCGTTGATACAATACTCTATTGCCATACAAATCCATAAAATAATATACAAGTGGAATATACTAAATGAGGCACCAATTTTTCTTGATGTTAATTATTTTATCCCTCATGTGGATTTCTTATATAGATCTAAATTCTCTTCACTACATAATATCCACGAATGTAGCAGAAATTAACTGGAGACTTGAGACATTTCTAATAAATCATTAGAAAAACTTGTCTCTCTTTACCATGCAATATTTAGAGAACTTAGCAAAAAAAAAGCGAGAAAATAATCTCTCAATCTCAGAAATATTACGCGATAGAATTTGAGAATTTGTACATAGATTAGAACCTAATACCCACTGAAATTACTATTCATTTTTTTATAAAACTCTGTAGGCCCTTTTTTAGTATAATCGATCTGAATTGTGTACGATAAGGTAAAATTTATAGAGGTGAATAATATATTTATTCAAATATGAGGAGGTCAATTTATCAAAAGTATACATGTCCACTTTTACTTTTTTTCCTACGATGCAGTTCAAGTTAGGAGAGTTTCATAAAGTTATTACAGTTTTATGAAACAACAATTTTCATATGCACTGCGTGTTGTGTAAAGTAAAAATAAAAAGCGTGATGAAATTTTCTCTGTACATAATTATTATTATAATAAACAATGCAGAGGAAGCCACGGGTATTAGCTACGATTTAATAAATAAATAATAAAAAAATGCCTGTTCCCACAACATAGAACACAAGGTTAGGGAGATGAAACAAGACACATGTTACCTTTTGCAAATCACCTCCTCATGTATCAATTAATAAAAATTGATTGAAACTTATATGTCTAATAAACGCTAAAACATGCTTAATTATTTTATAAATAATATAAGGTATTTAATAATTGATAACAACTTTATAACGCTGCTACATGATTTATTTTTAAAGAATATTTTTTTTATAAAAAAAATGAATGTTCCAGTATAAAAACAATTTCATTCGAGTGGTCAAAGATATAATAATTTAATTTTTATCAAAATATTCGAGATGAAAACCGAAAAATATTCGATAACTAAGTTCAACTTACATTTTAAACGTTATAACTCTCCTTATCAAAGTTACATATCTTCATATAGACTTAAGTTACTTTGGAATGATTTCTACAATTGAGGCACATTGTTTTCCATTTTAAATACAATAATTTCACATCGTTAAATACATTTGTATACATAATTTCAACACGAGTATATAAATAAAATTAGTTAAAATTCACGGACACACGAATATAGCCTATAGAATAGTTACGAAAAAATATAGCGATCAAATAATATATCCTCGTTTCGGAAGAAAACATTAATTGACTTAAACTATGTACTATATTTAGTAAACTATTTATGGAGGGGTCGTATTATACGCTAAAATAAAATAAAAAATTAGGCCCATTATGAATATACATGGTGATATTATTATATTTGGCATAAACATGTTACCAATTCATTATACATATATAAAAATTTTAGGACACGCTATACAAAATGTATAAAAATTGCAACACATACATACATTCAAATAATGGAAATGTTTAAAACGGTATCGCTAATAATTTCATTAAAAAAGGCTTTATTTAGGCTCCAATTATTTCTTAGAGTTTGATCCTGCTTTATTCGTACGATTCTCTTGTAGCGGGATCTGTGACAAAAATATACAAAAAACCTTTGAAAATAGTTTTTTTTTAAGTGAAAAAATGGAATGATTGTAAATTGAAAAAAGTTAATAAAAAAAAGCAATAGCTTTGATTTTTTTTCTATAAAGGCCACGTAAAAACAGAAAAAGAATACAAAAAAACTCAAATTTCGGACCATTAAAAAAAACTAAATAAATCTTTTGAACGAGTAATAACATAAAACTCAAAATTTTAATTTATGCAAGTGCTTTAAAGTTTTGATCGGCAACCATTTTGTATGACGAAAAGTGGTGGGGATAAACACTGTGTCGGGTAGTGTTTTAAACACAGAATATCGTCCGATCACTGAAATTAAGCAACTTCAAGAGGTTGATACTTGGGTGGGCGGCCGTGTATACGGCGTGAAGTCGGCTTTTGTTGTATTTTTTTTTTAGTTGAAATGTTTCCTTGTAGTACTAAAGCTTTACTTCTATCGAGTGTTTTACGACACACCATGTTTATTTTATACATCCGACATTATTGTTCTGAGTAAACGATTATAAAAAATATTCCTGATAAATCATTAATTACATTTGATTACGTTAAAAGTACTCACAATATAGTAAATAATTGCATTAATGACACAGGCCTGTATTTTTTTCCCCACTAATATATTATAGCTTTTTAAGATATTTAGGTAAAATTCAGCGATTGCTTTTTACACTGAGATAACTTTAATTAAAAATATACAAACAGAGTCTCTGAAGAACTTTTGAGGAATTATTAAAATGTAACGCGTATAAAAATAAACGTTTTTGATTATTAATAACCGTTGATACAATACTCTATTGCCATACAAATCCATAAAATAATATACAAGTGGAATATACTAAATGAGGCACCAATTTTTCTTGATGTTAATTATTTTATCCCTCATGTGGATTTCTTATATAGATCTAAATTCTCTTCACTACATAATATCCACGAATGTAGCAGAAATTAACTGGAGACTTGAGACATTTCTAATAAATCATTAGAAAAACTTGTCTCTCTTTACCATGCAATATTTAGAGAACTTAGCAAAAAAAAAGCGAGAAAATAATCTCTCAATCTCAGAAATATTACGCGATAGAATTTGAGAATTTGTACATAGATTAGAACCTAATACCCACTGAAATTACTATTCATTTTTTTATAAAACTCTGTAGGCCCTTTTTTAGTATAATCGATCTGAATTGTGTACGATAAGGTAAAATTTATAGAGGTGAATAATATATTTATTCAAATATGAGGAGGTCAATTTATCAAAAGTATACATGTCCACTTTTACTTTTTTTCCTACGATGCAGTTCAAGTTAGGAGAGTTTCATAAAGTTATTACAGTTTTATGAAACAACAATTTTCATATGCACTGCGTGTTGTGTAAAGTAAAAATAAAAAGCGTGATGAAATTTTCTCTGTACATAATTATTATTATAATAAACAATGCAGAGGAAGCCACGGGTATTAGCTACGATTTAATAAATAAATAATAAAAAAATGCCTGTTCCCACAACATAGAACACAAGGTTAGGGAGATGAAACAAGACACATGTTACCTTTTGCAAATCACCTCCTCATGTATCAATTAATAAAAATTGATTGAAACTTATATGTCTAATAAACGCTAAAACATGCTTAATTATTTTATAAATAATATAAGGTATTTAATAATTGATAACAACTTTATAACGCTGCTACATGATTTATTTTTAAAGAATATTTTTTTTATAAAAAAAATGAATGTTCCAGTATAAAAACAATTTCATTCGAGTGGTCAAAGATATAATAATTTAATTTTTATCAAAATATTCGAGATGAAAACCGAAAAATATTCGATAACTAAGTTCAACTTACATTTTAAACGTTATAACTCTCCTTATCAAAGTTACATATCTTCATATAGACTTAAGTTACTTTGGAATGATTTCTACAATTGAGGCACATTGTTTTCCATTTTAAATACAATAATTTCACATCGTTAAATACATTTGTATACATAATTTCAACACGAGTATATAAATAAAATTAGTTAAAATTCACGGACACACGAATATAGCCTATAGAATAGTTACGAAAAAATATAGCGATCAAATAATATATCCTCGTTTCGGAAGAAAACATTAATTGACTTAAACTATGTACTATATTTAGTAAACTATTTATGGAGGGGTCGTATTATACGCTAAAATAAAATAAAAAATTAGGCCCATTATGAATATACATGGTGATATTATTATATTTGGCATAAACATGTTACCAATTCATTATACATATATAAAAATTTTAGGACACGCTATACAAAATGTATAAAAATTGCAACACATACATACATTCAAATAATGGAAATGTTTAAAACGGTATCGCTAATAATTTCATTAAAAAAGGCTTTATTTAGGCTCCAATTATTTCTTAGAGTTTGATCCTGCTTTATTCAAATATATAATATTAATCGTTTATATAACATGTTTATTGTTTTTTAAGATTTCCAGTTTTTATAACACGAGAAGGAAGTTAAAATTTTGCCGTTCATAATGTTTTTAGTTTTTTTTTTTAATGATTTCATAGTTTTTTTTTAAGTGAAAAAATGGAATGATTGTAAATTGAAAAAAGTTAATAAAAAAAAGCAATAGCTTTGATTTTTTTTCTATAAAGGCCACGTAAAAACAGAAAAAGAATACAAAAAAAAACTCAAATTTCAGACCATTAAAAAAAACTAAATAAATCTTTTATGTATTAAGTAATAAGATAAAACTCAAAATTTTAATTTATGCAAGTGCTTTACAGTTTTGATCTGGAACCATTTTGTATGACGAAAAGTGGTGGGGATAAACACTGTGTCGGGTAGAGTGTTTAAAACACAGAATATCGTCCGATCACTGAAATTAAACAACTTCAAGAGATTGATACTTGGGTGGGTGGCCGTGTATACGGCGTGAAGTCGGGTTTTTGTTGTATTTTTTTTTAGTTGAAATGTTTCCTTGTAGTACTAAAGCTTTACTTCTATCGAGTGTTTTACGACACACCATGTTTATTTTATACATCCGACATTATTAGGTTCTAATTCAAAGTTTTTTTTATTATTATTATGTTACATCATAAAAATAGACGGGGGACACGTAATACGTTTTGCATCACCAATAGCAGTCACTAAAACCCATCTTTTTTAGAAGTTTTGTCAATTTTTTCATGTTATTTATTTATTCGTAACTGTATGATGAAAATAGATTATTGTCTTTATTTCTGTTTTCATTTATTTGTTTAAATATTAACGACCTATTCTAAAAATGTTGCAGTCTTATGAATATCAAAATGAAACAGCTGGTATCTTTTTTCAATTGCCCAATATTTTTGTTCAGGGGTATATCCAGGACGAAAAACGTCCATATAACATGGACGAATGTAATTTTTTTTTTTAACTATTTGCCGCCCCCAAATAAAAGTGTGATAAGTTCAGAAAATAGGATATTTGTGACGTTACATTTCAAAAAAAGCTAAATTCAATCTTAGCCGTTCGTAATATTTGACGCTATTTTTGAAGATGTTCAAATTTTCTACATGACATACTAAAGTAACGTACCGTAGCTCTTTGATCCTCCATACGTCCAGCCTGAGCTCTCATGATGAGAGCAAAGAAATCATCATCAGGCACCGTCTTCGGCCTTTCCTCTGGTTTAGGTCGCGGCATCTCTGTACGCTGGTCTTCGAGACGTGAACCCTGGAAATATTTTTAACGTGATAACGTCTTATAAATCGATTCCGTTCGGCTGCACGCGCGAAAAAGCATGCGTCATTGTCACGTTCCGTCCGAACCGAGCGTGCAAGGGAGAGCACGGAACAAGCGATAGAGGCGCGATGGGCCTAAACGTTCGGCT
Organism: Antheraea pernyi; assembly: GCA_015888305.1. Lineage (NCBI taxonomy): Eukaryota > Metazoa > Arthropoda > Insecta > Lepidoptera > Saturniidae > Antheraea > Antheraea pernyi. The sequence goes on along the minus strand of MU159786.1, from coordinate 101,063 downwards.
TGTATAGCATCCATCTCTCTTGCACTCCATCGGTCCATGCGTCATAATCGTTATCACGTAAAATTATCGTCCGTAAATCGCCTTTACAGACAACCAATTTTAATCTCCATTTAAAAAACACGAATTAAAATTTATGAAAAAATGCAGTTTAAATATTATTGACTAGTCCATACCCGCCGCGGCTCTGTGTTCTCCTGCGCATGCGCACTACACCGCTTGCATCATTCCTCCACGGACAGAAAACACATGAATGAACACGCAATACTTATTAGATCTTTAATAATTTTATATCAATTAAATGAAAATGTGATAATTTTAGTTTTAGATAAGGGCCAAATATGTTAGTAGTGAAACTTAAAATAAATCGAAATCTATCGAGTAAAAATGTATGAGCATATAGGAGCCTGTGAGACTCCACGTCCACAGTAGTGTTAAGAAAAAATTACGTCCATACTTAAAGGTTAATATTATACGATGAATTTCTTTTTAAAATATATAAGATAGTTAATATTAGTTACCTGGACACGAGCAATCATCTCTAGGAAATCATCTTCGGGCTTCGAGCTGGTGGTCTGCTGGGGGCGAAGACCTGGGAGAGATGTACCCTTAGTCTCTTTACTGAGCTTCTTCGGTAAGGGGCGGAGCTCTGCGCGTTGCGAGTCCATCCGTTCTGACTGCAGATCCGTTATCATATCCAACATGGCGTCATTGGAACTGACGGAATTAAATGAACGCATATATATATTACACTTAAAGGATTTCTTATTGTTACAGTACCAAATTAGACGTATGTAACGTCTTCATCTCATAAATGAAAAGGGATTTGCACATACTCATGGATTAATCTCGCCCTTCTACTATACGATAACACAAAAACAAGACTATAATTACGTACAATAATAATTTAATAATAAAAATACTTATAGAAAGTTGTGTAGCTATATTATAATATATATTATAAGCTATATTATAAATATATAATATTAATCGTTTATATAACATGTTTATTGTTTTTTAAGATTTCCAGTTTTTATAACACGAGAAGGAAGTTAAAATTTTGCCGTTCATAATGTTTTTAGTTTTTTTTTTTAATGATTTCATATTTTACATGCGTTGTTGGAAACTTTTTGTAACGAAAAAAGTTTAATAAGAAGATATAAGAAGTTTCACTTTATTAATTGAATTTGAAATTCTCATCCGCACAACCATTTTGTATGACGAAAAGTGGTGGGGATAAACACTGTGTCGGGTAGTGTTTTAAACACAGAATATCGTCCGATCACTGAAATTAAGCAACTTCAAGAGGTTGATACTTGGGTGGGCGGCCGTGTATACGGCGTGAAGTCGGCTTTTGTTGTATTTTTTTTTTAGTTGAAATGTTTCCTTGTAGTACTAAAGCTTTACTTCTATCGAGTGTTTTACGACACACCATGTTTATTTTATACATCCGACATTATTAGGTTCTAATTCAAAGTTTTTTTTATTATTATTATGTTACATCATAAAAATAGACGGGGGACACGTAATACGTTTTGCATCACCAATAGCAGTCACTAAAACCCATCTTTTTTAGAAGTTTTGTCAATTTTTTCATGTTATTTATTTATTCGTAACTGTATGATGAAAATAGATTATTGTCTTTATTTCTGTTTTCATTTATTTGTTTAAATATTAACGACCTATTCTAAAAATGTTGCAGTCTTATGAATATCAAAATGAAACAGCTGGTATCTTATCAATTGCCCAATATTTTTGTTCAGGGGTATATTCAGGACGAAAAACGTCCATCTAACATGGACGAATGTAATTTTTTTTTTTTAACTATTTGCCGCCCCCAAATAAAAGTGTGATAAGTTCAGAAAATAGGATATTTGTGACGTTACATTTCAAAAAAAGCTAAATTCAATCTTAGCCGTTCGTAATATTTGACGCTATTTTTGAAGATGTTCAAATTTTCTACATGACATACTAAAGTAACGTACCGTAGCTCTTTGATCCTCCATACGTCCAGCCTGAGCTCTCATGATGAGAGCAAAGAAATCATCATCAGGCACCGTCTTCGGCCTTTCCTCTGGTTTAGGTCGCGGCATCTCTGTACGCTGGTCTTCGAGACGTGAACCCTGGAAATATTTTTAACGTGATAACGTCTTATAAATCGATTCCGTCCGGCTGCACGCGCGAAAAAGCATGAGTCATTGTCACGTTCCGCCCGAACCGAGCGTGCAAGGGAGAGCACGGAACAAGCGATGGGCCTAAACGTTCGGCTTGTATAGCATCTATCTCTCTTCCACTCCACTGGGCCATGCGTCATAATCGTTATCACGTAAAATTATCGTCCGTAAATCGCCTTTACAGACAACCAATTTTAATCTCCATTTAAAAAACACGAATTAAAATTTATGAAAAAATGCAGTTTAAATATTATTGACTAGTCGATACCCGCCGCGGCTTTACGTTGTCCTGCGCATGCGCACTACACCGCTTGCATCACTCCTCCACGGCCAGAAAACACATTAATGAACACGCAATACTTATAAAGACCGTTGCCTTTTAGATCTTTAATAATTTTATATCAATTAAATGAAAATGTGATAATTTTAGTTTTAGATAAGGGCCAAATATGTTAGTAGTGAAACTTAAAATAAATCGAAATCTATCGAGTAAAAATGTATGAGCATATAGGAGCCTGTGAGACTCCACGTCCACAGTAGTGTTAAGAAACAATTACGTCCATACTTAAAGGTTAATATTATACGATGAATTTCTTTTTAAAATATATAAGATAGTTAATATTAGTTACCTGGACACGAGCAATCATCTCTAGGAAATCATCTTCGGGCTTCGAGCTGGTGGTCTGCTGGGGGCGAAGACCTGGGAGAGATGTACCCTTAGTCTCTTTACTGAGCTTCTTCGGTAAGGGGCGGAGCTCTGCGCGTTGCGAGTCCATCCGTTCTGACTGCAGATCCGTTATCATATCCAACATGGCGTCATTGGAACTGACGGAATTAAATGAACGCATATATATATTACACTTAAAGGATTTCTTATTGTTACAGTACCAAATTAGACGTATGTAACGTCTTCATCTCATAAATGAAAAGGGATTTGCACATACTCATGGATTAATCTCGCCCTTCTACTATACGATAACACAAAAACAAGACTATAATTACGTACAATAATAATTTAATAATAAAAATACTTATAGAAAGTTGTGTAGCTATATTATAATATATATTATAAGCTATATTATAAATATATAATATTAATCGTTTATATAACATGTTTATTGTTTTTTAAGATTTCCAGTTTTTATAACACGAGAAGGAAGTTAAAATTTTGCCGTTCATAATGTTTTTAGTTTTTTTTTTTAATGATTTCATATTTTACATGCTTAAATCCCATAACTTTAATATTCAATCAGTTTTAAAGTGATCTTATACCAAATTCCCCCGAAAAAAATGTGTGTGCATATAGGAGCCTGTGAGACTCCACGTCCACAGTAGTGTTAAGAAACAATTACGTCCATACTTAAAGGTTAATATTATACGATGAATTTCTTTTTAAAATATATAAGATAGTTAATATTAGTTACCTGGACACGAGCAATCATCTCTAGGAAATCATCTTCGGGCTTCGAGCTGGTGGTCTGCTGGGGGCGAAGACCTGGGAGAGATGTACCCTTAGTCTCTTTACTGAGCTTCTTCGGTAAGGGGCGGAGCTCTGCGCGTTGCGAGTCCATCCGTTCTGACTGCAGATCCGTTATCATATCCAACATGGCGTCATTGGAACTGACGGAATTAAATGAACGCATATATATATTACACTTAAAGGATTTCTTATTGTTACAGTACCAAATTAGACGTATGTAACGTCTTCATCTCATAAATGAAAAGGGATTTGCACATACTCTTGGATTAATCTCGCCCTTCTACTATACGATAACACAAAAACAAGACAATAATTATTTACAATAATAATTTAATAATTAAAATACTTATAGAAAATTGTGAAGCTATATTATAATATATATTATAAATATATAATATTAATCGTTTATATAACATGTTTATTGTTTTTTAAGATTTCCAGTTTTTATAACACGAGAAGGAAGTTAAAATTTTGCCGTTCATAATGTTTTTAGTTTTTTTTTTTAATGATTTCATATTTTACATGCACCAAGTTTGAAGATCTTGAAAAATAACATAAAATATTAGGAGTGATTAAAATTTGATTTAGCTCATTTTAAAATGTAACAACCCAATTATTAATATATGATATATTCTGTGGTATAAATAATTTCTTTTGTTGGCAACTTTTTTATTCTATCTTTGTTTGTAATTGGTGTAACGTAAATAAATAACAAAAATTGTCAATATTTTCTTACATTTCATAAAATATAGTCCAAATAAAGTGTGTTGTTATTTTAAAATTAAAGATAAAATATGTTAAGAAATTTAAGAAGAATGCAGTTTTAATTTATACTAGTGGGCGCCCAGTGGACGACATTCGACCATAGTTCATTGATTTATTAAAGGGATAAATATTATAATAATATTTGTATGTTATAATATCATCGTTGAATGTAGAATGAAAAAGGGTAATTGGAACGCAACAGTAAAATAATACATACAGGCGAGCATAGCAACCTCCTTCACAACCTTTTTTGAAGACCTTTGTTGACAGATGTCAAAATGTCTTTTTTATTTACACGTGTGTATATGTTGTGTAAAATTGAAGCAGTAGTGTGAGTAATGCATATTTTAATTAATTTAATGTACTTCTAATGCATTTTATATAAAATAAATAGCTTTCTGCACTTCTCCTCCATATAAACTTTAACTATGCCAAGTTTCAACAAAGTTTAGGCTTCATTATTAAGGATTAATATATATGATATCCTTAATATAAATTAGAAAGAGGTCAAAATATTTGCAACTGTAGAGATAATGCATCCTTCAATCTTAATAATAATCTTGGTATTAACAAAGATAACAATTTATTATAACATGGTATAACGTAATAATTAAAAACTTATAAAGTGGGAACAGATTGTTTGTTAATAGGAGGCAATAACACTGATCTAATGTTAAAATTCTGTTATCGGTTTAAGAAATTGTCTACAGTGGCTATTACTAAATAACTTGGTTACTCATAGGATTAAAAATAACTTTAATTTATGCATGTAAAAAAAACAATCCTTATTTCAAATGTCGACATAAATTTACTTTAAGTTTTAACTTTGAACGTAACCATCAACAACACGTTTTAAATATAAAGATGTTCTATCAGATGAAGGAATTCGAGTAGAAACATTATCAATCAATTGCATATCTATAATGTAACACAGAGGCCTACAAATAATTGAAGAACATATAAATACAACTAGTAGGATCATGTGCGACCTAGAAGACGCAACTGGCAAAAACGTGACGTCTGATTTAGCGTCTTTAAAAACCCAATTTAAACGTGAATTGTGACGTCATGGAACAGTCTTCGCGTATTTTATGACGTAGTATATAAGATGATTTCTTTTTTTGTCATTTGAATTTCAATTAGAGCTTTACTATGAAGAATTTATTAAATTAACGTAAAAGTAAGATGATAAATATTTCGTTGCATTGTTAATATTCAAAGTATTGTCATATTAAGGAATAGTAAACACAATATTGTAGTCTTTGAACCCGATAACTTTAAACTTTAGTATCGCACATTTAATATATGACCACAGATCCATATATACACAGATAGCAAAACGATTATACGAAATATTATATTTGTATAATTCATACTTTAAAAATTTACTTTGTTTACTTCGGAAGACCTATATTACAAATAATGAAATATTAGATTATTCTAAATCTTAATATTGGTCAAAAATAATATTACAAGAAACAAGTACACTATCGTATTGTTTTATATCGAAATCAATAAACATCGAAGATGCGAATACAGCGTTTAAAACGAAAAATTGATTACGGTTGTTATATTATAGCACAGTAATTAGAATCGTTTATTTCTTAAGTCATCAAATTTTGTAAACGATTACACCACTGTAATATTATTTCGAGTACAGTTAGAAAAATAATAGTGATCAACAAAGAGACTGCCAATGGTCATTCTCATATTGCAGGAACATAAAAACACGCCAAAAGATATTATATATATCTACTCTAGATAGAACGAAACGCTCGGAGGCTATCTCAAATGACCATGCATTTTCACTTGGAATAAATGCTGCTACCATATGATATGTTAGTTTGTGCCTAAAATTTTATTCTCTTTAGAATAGTTTGTTTCATGACACGGAAGTTATTTATTTATATTAATTGTCGATCACCTTTTAACGAGTCTACGTTATCTCTAGTAAATTTTATAATACCTGCTTACCCACTGTGGAAAAACTTTTTATTTATAGATTTTTATTGTGATTCAATCGAACACTATTATCCGATTACTTCAGTACACAGACTTCAAAATGATTAGATAAGGAATAGTCAAATTACTATTTATGTAAAATTCTTGGGCCACGTATTTCAATTTTTACATTAGTTCTCGCTGATGCTCCTACCCACTTTCCACTAAATAATTTTTTAATTAAATAAAATCGCAAAGGTTAAATGTTATCCAAGAAAAAAAGCCTAGTAATAGCCTGATTGAGACTTAAATTTGACTGTATTTTCATAATATATATGTAGATTCATTTTGATGAGAGAATAAGCTATAATTTTATATTCTAATGTATTTATCAACATTTTCACAATGTTCTCGTAATTAAGAGCATTTCCATAAATCAAACAATTAGAAACCACAATTGTTACGTTTTTATACAATAAATTTCAGGACTTGAAACTTTTTAATTAGAAGCGCTGTGTACTATAGCGTCGAGTGTTTTTTTTTCACAATTTTAGGCACAGGAGGAATATACCAGTTGAATAATAAATGTAATACGTACTCCATGGAGTCTTCATCGTACGCCTTCATGGTGTAAATAATATTTAAACTGTAAATAAATAAACGAACGTAGTCCTCCAGTCAGTCCCGATACGTTTGCCGTATTATGTGCAAGACGAGACAAAGCGTTTGACACTAGTGTTGCTCGCTTAGCCGTCAACTAGTGTTCCGTGTCACTCCATTTAAATCTGATAACGTTGTTTACACACATACGTTAGACTTTTTCTGTGTAACAATTCGGGTAGCGTAACAATACGTATTTAATGCATATTACGGTTTTAATCCTAAATTCAACGGATTGAACGCCATTAAATGATAGTCATATCCACTTACTCAGAAATTATAAACATTGTTTTTTAAAGAGAAATCTTTTTTAGTCGCTTTGAGCCATTTGGGGAAAAACATTGATAGGAAAAATTATGGGTTCGCATCACCAATGACCACGAAATGCCCGTGGCAGAGATCGTATATACTCGACTGTATAATATGCATTTTTTTTGTTATGGGTAATATCTTGTGTTTTCGCGTCACCGATGACGTCGACATGCTCGTAATGTAGCTTGCGTCATCTATTGACCTTGTGCAGCCCATAATATGTTTGATTCACTATTAAACCGTATAAAAATGCTTTTATATATAAGCTGTTATAAGCTACTTACTTTGGGAGACATTAGACACTTAAAAAAAACATTTTGCTTCTTATCCCAGGATTCAAATCAAATCAAAATCAAAATATCCTTTATTCAATTTAGGCCCTGTGAAGGCGCTTATGAAGATGGATTGACTCGCCACGCTGTGACTGCGGTGCGGATATCCAATATTTAGCACACATCATACAACAATGCCCATTAAGAAAATATAATGGTTCTCCAGATGACCTGATCATTCTTACTGACGACGCCCTAAAATGGCTGAGAGAATTAAATCTCCATTTATAATAAAATAGAACGGATTACTCCATTTCAGCCATACGATTAAATAAATAAATATGCCCGACAAATCGTTAGCATGTAAACTGCCTTAGTTGTGACACAGTGATAGTTGGAAAGTGGTGCAAACACGACGGCGCGCGGTGAATTGTACAGATACCGAGATGATGTCGCGATAACGTACAAGTGTGCGCGCTATAAACACTGATAATAATAAATGACGTTCCGGTATCACTTGAATGGATTCCGTAAGTGTAAAAAACGATTGTCCGAGTTTTAGTCGATTAGCAATTTTCTGTTTTTCTTCTATATATAAATAGGCAGTGGGGAAACAAACGGTTAAGAACATCTGCATCCTTTGATTTTTTTTTATTGTATCACGGCAAAGTGACTGCACTATGACTGATGGTAAGTAAGCACAGTACAATCCAAAAACAATGGCGACTACCGAGACAGACATTATCCATGGCCGGTCGCCGCTGTCATGCCGGCCTGCGAAAAGCTCGATATGCACAGACTGATCCCGAAACGCGACCCGCAGAAGCAAATCACTATGACGGGCTTTTTCGACATATACATGGTGGTCGCGACCCAGTCGGGCTTCAAAACCCTACCACCCCGCTATCGCCATTGCCTCGTTCGTTACTCAGCAGGGTGCACCACGTGCAGGTGAGGTTAGCTTGGGTGTCTCAAGTCTTGTGATGTTTTTCGACACCCCTTACACCCCAAAACACCATTTTTTACAGCATATTTTCTTCATTATATGTTCGTTTAGTAACTACCTACTCGCGAGCTTTAGCGTTATCAATAAAAATTGTTTTTTTTCTCTATGGTTTTCGACCACTGGACGAGCATTCATATAAATAAAATTATAGATGTCTGTGGTTGCACACACATAACACAAAAACTACTCGATAAGCATTTGATCAACTTATTTTAGTTTCACTGCTCTTGCACTTGGTACTTATCTAAAACGTATTTTTCGAGATAGCATCATTTAATATGAAGTTATTAAAGATTTAAAAAGCTACGATTTTAATAATCGTTACACGTTCAGCAATACGTGTTTTCTTAAAATGCTGTTGAAATAATAAACAATGCAGATGAAGTCGCGGGTATAATCTAGTAATTAAGAAGTCTTTCAATAAATAGTGAATTTATCATTTTTTTTATGTAAAAAATCTCATTGCTAATTGTACGGAATAGTGTGGAAGAGTGTAGTGAATGTTGCTACATTTTAAATTAAACATTTTGTTCCTAGTTTTAATTTTGGCAACCAATCTTCTAGTAGATTATTACTGCCATTGTCGAGTAAGTAATGACAAATTTCTTGCGATTTGTTATCACCCACCTCCGGTGCCGCTGCATCACATTCAAGAGACGAGACTACAACACGACCGGAACATTGATATTAGCGCCACCATATTATAAATATACATTGACACTAGCGCCAACATATTAGAGATACACATTGATACTAGCGCCACCATATTAGAGAGACACATTGACACTAGCGCCACCATATTAAAGATACATAAATAAGAATTATTAATATTATATAGATTTTAATAAGACTTAAATAAGAATGGATATCATTATATAGAATTGAATCATTAGTTTGATCATTATGAATAATAGTATATTCTTTGACTTCATAGTTCGGCCATGAAAGGCAAGATGTCGCTGATCTACATGTCGAAACAGATTAGTGAACACATTAGAGATACATAAATAAGGATAATTATATAAAATTGTTGTATAGCTTAAATAACATTAATTTTTTCATACTTTATTATTTTTGTGTTACTTAAATTATTTTGCGAAATTATGTATAAATAGTAATCGCTTGGACTTATATAGATGGGCCTTTAAAAGGCAAGATTTTGGTGATATCTACGCACTTCTTATATACCAAGTACTGTAAGGCGAAGCTCTGCCCAAATAAATAGTGAGAGTATCTAGGAAGTATTTATTGCCATTCCTGACTGCATCGACACTATACGTGATTAGTGTAATAGATTATTTCAATTTTCTAAACCAGATGGTGGCCATCTTGTTAGAACTTTCAAGAGTTTTTTTGGTAAATGAAAATCCGTGCTCCGTGGTATTATTTTCCATCCACTACACTTATGCACAATAACCGGACTATATTACGTAAAACACCACCAACATTACAAAACATATAGCCAAATGTCACAAGATAATGAATAAAATATAAAATCCTCTACGTAACATTCCCAAATCCCGCCAAAAACTCCAAATTAAATATTAAAATGTAACAAATCTTCAGAGTTAAAGCTGTTATTATTGAACACATTGTATTAATAAAAACAACCTATAAGTTAGTTATATCGGATCACCATATAATTGCCACTATAGCTTATCTCTCGATATACCAATACTCAACACTCAATGAAAAAACAATAAAAATCATAGTAATTACTTTTGGAAACTTTTCAATTTTTTTTCATTACTAATGTTTTGGAGAATTTTGCGAACACGTGGAATATTTTTTTTTAATATTCAGAACCATCTCAGATTTAAAGTAGACACTTAAATTTCAAAACAATACCACCTGTTCAGTATTACCATACTTTGAAGAATAGACAATAAACGATTCGCTTACTAAAGTTTAAGTTAAAAGCGCACATTACAAATAAACATACAATAAACATTTTTGCAGTAATCCTATGGTTTTATAAACTCTTGTTTACTACCTGCGGTACTCTAAAAACCTTCCGACTTATGACGCTATACAGACAAGCTGAAAGGCTTTATAATATCACAAAAATAGCTCCGCCCTTGATTATCTACAGTCAGATGATGTTTAATATTTATTTTTGGTACAAATCGAACATTAGATTTGCAATATTTAATATACACGTAGGTTTTTATGTAAACTGTTAATTAACTACTAGCTGATACCCGCAAGTTCATTTGTGTTGTTTATTATAATAATAATTATATAAAGAGGCCGAAGTATATATAAAAATCGTTATTTCTAATAACTATAATAACTTTATATTAAACGAATATATCATGATAATTCTTTTTTGACGTGATAACGTATTTTAAATCGATTCCGTCCGGCTGCACGCACTGCACGCGCATGACTCATGTCACGTTCCGGCTGAGCACAAGGTGCAAGCGAGAGCGCGGAACAAACAAGTGTTAGAGAGGCGTGATCGGCCTAAACGTTCGGCTTGTATAGCATCTATCTATATATCTTTATATATAAATTTCTTCTGTACGTGTGTATGTCACTGAACTCCTCCTTAACGGCTGGACCGATTTTGATGAAATTTTGTGTGCGTGTTCCAGTGTCACGAGAGTCATGAGAGTCACTGATGAGGTAGAATTACCAGGTCATATAGCATATTAGCTTCACCCGAGCAGGGTTCAGCCAGAATGCTGTGACAAATAGCAATGTTCTGACAACTACTACCCATCAACAATTCTCTATCGATGTAAAGTATGTAAAACTTTTCGATGGATAGTGTACCGGACGGAGTCTTAAAGCTACCTAAACATATCGTCAGTTTAGGTTACATTCATTAACTCTGCCCTCCCAATATATTCTAGATAATTTAATGTATGTCCGCAAAAATTCAGATATGTTGGATCTAGTAAAAAACCAGCTTAATTTAAATACTAGAAACAGCAACAAATTGGTCATTCCATGCTTCAGGCTGACTAAGTCCAAAAACAGTTTTTTAGGTAATAGTGTTAAGTTTTATAATAAAGTCCCAAAACACATTACCGATTTGCCTGATAGTGAGTTCAAGAACCATGTCAAGCGGGTTTTAATATCTAAAGGCTATTATAGGGTGGATCAATACGTGAACGATTGTGACGTCTGGAAATGACGCCCCTCTCTGTGCATCCACTAATAACGAATGTGAATATTTATGTTACTATACAAATATATGACATGAAAAAATTAACCAGATCGAGTTTCTTGCCGGTTCTTCTCGATGACTGGGCTGTTTTCCGAACCGGTAGTAGCTTTGACGTTCATAAGCGCCTTCTCAGGGCCTAAATTGAATAAAGGATATTTTGATTTGATTTTGATTAAACCACGGAATATGAGGAGGCTGACACTGTATTGTTTTGTACCAGTTACCTTTTCCTTGCTTCTTTCACCAAAATATTCTTTTTTCCAATTATTATAAAACCTTTCTTTATATTTTGGCAGCATTTTAATAAATGTTTATAGGCCTCAGCCCCCTCGAGCGTATACTCACAAAACTAATTACTCCATCTGAGCTATTTACATTCAGGTTATTCGATACCAGCGTAATAAAATAAAAATAAAAGTTTACCTGCCATTTTTATTACCGCTGCTGGCAGACCTCTGTAGTTTACTATTATTCGTTTTCGATTTCGGCTGGTTCTCCTTGTTCCCGTTGAGGGTCGCTCGCTGCTCGTCCATACGCTCCGACTGGAATCTTGTCAGCAGATCGAAGAATGACTCCACAGGGTTTTCCTCCGACTCGCTTCGGGTCACTTCGTGTTTCTTCGACATATCCTTCTCGTTGCCCTTATTCTTCGCGTCCGGTGTTAACTGTTAACCGCACACGTAATTTAATCTTTAAATACATATCGTTGTCAATTGTCTACATTCCACTTACACCCAGTTTTATGCAAAAATTACGTGGGCGTTTACGAAAGCATGTTAAAAGCATAGAAACTACTCCATGTGGGAGGTTTTGGCGAGATATTATCATGTCATGTAATGGATTTTATATTTTATTTATAATCTTGTGTTATTTGCAGCTATATTTTGTAATATTGGTGGTGTTTTACGTATTACCAACAAGCATGGATCCTGACGTGCCACAAAAACTCTCCGGAAAGTTAACAACAGGGTGGGCCACTATCTTGTTAAAACATTGAAATAATCGCAAGAAGCTGCAATATCATTATCCTTATCCTACTTGATAATAGTAATAATAAACTACTAGAAGAATCGTTGCAAAAAAAACCTTACATGTGAGAGAAAAAGTTAATATTACTTTCGATGACTTTAGTTACTATTAATGGGTCATACAGTGTTTAAAATTTATCAATCTTGCAACAATGTTATCCGTTCAATTCCATTTCCCTGCACATGCGCACCACACCGCTTGTTTCACATCACACGTGACTGAATGTTTAATGCTTATAAATATTGATTTTTTTTCAACTTTAGTAATGTTGTATTAAAATATCGTGACAATTATTAATTAGAGAACGACTAAGCACCTAAGAAGTAAAACTAAAAGAGTAATTGAGATTCATGAAGTAGTTAGAAGAAGATTTGTGAAATGAGTTGTTATGTTTCAAAATCAACTACATCCAATTTTAATTGTTCATGTAACATGTATCGTTTTTTTTAATCATATATCTATCAGTGTAAAGATTTATACACTGACATCGAAATCTTGCCATTTATAAGGTTCTTAGCTTTATTTTATGGTCTTCATATTTTACATGTAGCAAATATGAAGATGTTGAAAAACTACATAAAATATTAAGAACGGCTAAAATTGGATTTAACTCATTTTGAAATGTAAAGACACAAATGTCTTCTCTAGTGATTCACCTGAATAAGCGACAACTGTTCCATGCTCTGCCTCCGGACCCTCAGAGCGTTGAATGGCGTCCGAGGTCCATTCTCATCATCATTAGGAGAAACCTGAGCCGGTGGAGATTCAGAATCCGGCGGCATGCCCAGCACCTTGCGTAAGTCATCAATATTCATCTGCGCCGTTGCCATGCCGAGTACATCGCCCAACTGATGGTCATACAACCGTTATTAATTCCTAATCTTGGAATTTTAAGTTGTTTCCAATGGCATCATCCATCGCTAAATATTAAAAATAAAAAAAAAAACAGAATAAGGACCTACAAAAAGGACCTAAAAAAAAGTATTCTTGTTTGATACCAAATTTTTCAATAAAATTATTAAGTAACAGTTAATATATATATCCTCATATGTATATATATACTTTTAACCTCTTCTTAGGTAGTCTTTGAAGCTTAAAGTCACATTATAACCAACCTTAAAAGGACCGCACACCTGAAGCCATTCAGCCAGTAATAATTACAAAAACAAGGAATTGACCAAATCGGTGCAGCCTTCTGAAGTAATGTGTATTCATACATACCATAAGGATTTTTTTAAATACATATATAGAGTTTTATTATGATCGGTCAAAACATATGAGTGTGATTGAAGGAGAAACATTACAACGAACATAGTTTCGCATTTCTTTTTTAGAGAGATAAAGTTCTTAGCATTCACCTAGCCAGTGCTGGGTTTAACATAATGCAGTGGACGCATCGCAGATGAGTGCTCAGAGCTTACGACTAAAGTCCAAATTTATGACACTCTGGTCTATGTATTATATATCAAAACTCATCTCTTCTCTCCACACTACTCTCTCTACATTATCACATCTAGTAACAACCTTGGTAGGATTGTTTTAAAGATTCTCTCCAAAAAAAACTTATGATAAGATCATAATACAGTTAGATATAATGCACATTTAAGCTATTGTGTGCAGAAATAGGTCCAATCTAAAAGTACAAAAGGATATAGCAAACAATTTTTTTTTTCTCGATGATCTTCTGAAGCTATGTGGCTTTTTTTTCTACATGTTATTAGCAGCATCCAAACTAAAACACAAAAATCTAGATCAATCAGATCCCAGTCAATCATGAGATTTTTTTATGTATTTTGATTCTAGAAAAACCAATTAAATTAGAGATCTGAAGCATTCAGGATCTTATTGACTTATAGGTACCTACATATCCTCTAAATAACGTTTCAATATATTTCTGGGGCCGACTCACTATGCTTTTACCCCTATGGCCTTTACGTTAAATATACAGCGCGACTGGTCAGCCGCCAGCAATATTTTTACAAGATAATCATTAGTCAATTCTCATTCTAAATCAATGAAAAATTAGGTGCTTAATATTTGACTTAATTATCTCGAGAAACGCAAAACTAATATACAATCAACAGCTGATTTACGCAGAAACGAACTCGTGTAATAAATGAATCAAGCCCTGTCGCGTACTCTGGGTCGCGGCCCGCACCACGCTTCGCTTTGTTCGATCGTGAAGCGTTCCCACGACATGCAGTTACGTAATGATTAGCCTTGAAAAGCACCCCTTTAAAATTATAATTGAATCTAGGCCTGATTTTTTTACGTTTAAAAGTATCGTTTCCATACTTTTAAAAGGTTTAGAACAAACTTTAACTGAGGTTTTCTTTGTTGTTTATTAGTATTTGTTTCGATATTAGTTTATATGTGACCATGCACTACCACAGGATTGAAGGGTTTTCAAATTACCTCTTTAGAAATATTGTAATGCTCATTGGCATAGTATAATGCTTTTTCGTGATTTCCAAGCGCAGCATGGGCATTACCGAGCGACCAGCAAGCTCTGCCTTCTCCAACTCGGTCTTGGAGCTTCCTTGCGGCGGTTAAATGACGCGCGTGATACTCTTCAGCGATGCGGTACTCTCGCAAGAGAGTATAGGTATTTCCCAAGGAATAGCATGCTTGGGCTTCGACTGCCGCGTCTCCTAATTCCTCAGCTAATGCCAGAGTACGTCTGCGACACAAATCATTACGCAATCATTAATTACGAATCAACATACTAGACACACAGTCATAAAAGTTAACTAGATATGACTTCATACAATGTTTCGCCCGAATAATATCAAGACAGATTTATCATTCACTAATTAATTGGCATCTGCCAATAATTAATGAAACCTTTCCTACGATTACCATTACTACAGGTCACATTATATCAGTTGAGAAAGTCATCACATGATAAACTTAATTAGAGCAAAAATATAACTTAAAAGACAAGTAAAAATAAATATAGTACAAAATATTATGCGATCTTAAAAACGCTGAGCAGTTTTAATTGAAATAGGTGATTAGGATAATTTCTAGATTTTTCTAGATTTTTTAGCAATTGTAGAAGTCAATCAATCACTACATAAAAAGACGCAAGCTAGTAGTTGTAAGATTCGATAAAGATATAAATAAATAGGCAGACAAAAACAGTCGTAATACCATTTTTTCCTTTGTTTGTACTCCAATTCTCTTAATTCTTTTTTGTTAAAAACTGTGGACGAGATTTAGGCCAATCAACAATTTTCTGTAGAAACTGTTTTTTTTTTCATATTATTGTAACCTACAAAATTAATGAACGATCGTCAAATTTTGACCATTGGACAACCATTGTATATCTAAAATTGATAAACTCCAACACCCTGTGACGAAAGATGTTACACCTAAATGTTTTTTTTATGCAGAAAGTGTATCTCGCCCCTAGGTGACGATGCTGCCATCAATTTTTATACTGTACATCTGATCACTATAAATATTGGTATGTGTAGATATTTCAAGAAGAAGAATATTAAAACAATATCCATATTCACAACAATTTCTTACAACAAAAAATAATTATAACAAATAATAACAAAAGCCTGTCGAGCCATGAAGACAGCTTGTCATGAGTAATGGCCTATGAAGAAGAATTCTAATAGGATCTTTTTTTATGTTTACTCAATTTTAACAAATAGAATCTACGTTTTTCACAACATACATCATGTAAACTATGATGTTATTGCATATAACGTTCTCATAGCCTACTTAATTAATAGTGTGTGATATCAGTTAAGATAAACATACTAACGTAAATGTAACTCACAAATTTTATTTAGATAAGAATTCCTCTTCTTAACCAAGCAAAATAATATTCCATCAGTCAAATTTACAACATAACTAATAATAATTGAAATGTAGTCTTTGTACCAAGACTATAATATATATATATATACAATAGTGACTCGAAACTACACATACTATATATATATATATATATATATATCTAATATTGTATACAAGTATAATCATCTGAAAAGCAACAAGACCACAAGCTAAAATTTATTTATTAAGAAGTCAAAAACTCAATATTATTTAAATATACATAATAATGTAGATTGTTTATTTTTATTCTTTAAACATGACGCATAGTCTGTGTATTGACTGCCTCACATTTGATTTGGCAAGGTATTCAAGAACTTTATCACACTAAATCCAGTAGGAAGACTGGTGCTACTGACATTTTGATGGATGAGTGTCAATAATTGGCCTACTCGCACCAATTATACGCCAGCTAAATATCAAATACAAAATATTCTATCACCATACTATAGATATGTCCACATTAAAATATATCTTTTACAAACAAATCACACTTCTAATAGGATTTCGAATCGCCCACAACGTCCACGCAAGCTATTGATGAATTATTGCCCTTAATAATGAGAAGTAAACAGATTATGATAGAAACATAACCTGGTATACAACAAAATCAACATACTTGTAATGTTCTGCAGCGTTTTCGAACTGTCCGAGGAATATGTGCGAGTTGCCGAGGTTGCTATTAGCACGCCTCTCGGCTGGCTTGTCTCCAAACTCTTGTGCGATATGCAATCGCTCCGTGTGGTACCGGATTGCGCGAGAAAAGTCGCCAAGGAGGTAACAAGTGTTCCCCAAGTTGCCACAAGCTCGGCCCATCGCTTGTTTGTCGCCTAGCACACGCATTAGTTCCAAATTTTCCCTAGAGGCCACAAAAAAATAATTGATTTACACATTTGATGATTTCATATGGTTTTATAAACAGGAATCTGGTTTATTCTCAGGATAATGTTACTTTTCTCTTTTGTATTTACAATACTGAACTAGACAAATGCATTAAATAACCTTATATACTTACTCATAATATGCAACAGCTTGCATCAAACACTCACGAACCTCCTGAGGAAAATGACCTGGGTCATTCTGACCCACTCTTCCCAGCTGTTTACCTTGAGCATGGTATACATTTCCCAGATTGTAAAGCGCTCGACCTTCACTCAGGCGATCACCTAGCATTCGTGATATTTCCAGATGCCTCTTACAACATTGTATTGCTTCTGTAAACTTACCCATGACCTTCAAAGTATTACCAAGGTTACCTGAGGCTTTTGCTTCACCTAATTTATCATTCATGGTCCTAAAAATAAAAACAACTTAATAACAAATTATATACTAAGCATAATTATTATAAAACTTTAACAATTAACATTTAATATTTTTACATACTTAACAACTTATACCTTAATAAACCGATAAGATATTTATTTTCAACTACCTGCCCGCCGTGGCTTCACATAAAGTGATGCCTATACATACATACGATAATTTATTTTTGTTTATAAAGACAGATTCAACGTTAATTATTCAATTATAACTGTTCTAAAAACTGCTGCATAAACTGCTAAAACAGTAAAAAAAACGTTTTGTGGGTGGTAGAGCTACACTGAAGCTATTACTGGTTTCAGCATGAATGGGCCAGCTTGCCTGGAGTAGTACCTCCCTCTCACAGAAAACCAACGTGAAGTAATACTGCTTGCATTGTTGCGTTTCGTTCAATCAGTGAGAGCACCGGAGGCCTACCCTTTGGTCATCCCCAAAGACATGGGGTGTAAGGGATGTCGAATAACATCTAAGACTTGAGACATCCAAGCCAACCTCACCTGCACGTGGTGCACCCTGCTGAATAACGAACGAGGCAATGGCGAAAGCGGGGTGGTGGGGTTTTACAGCCTGACTGGGTCGCAACCACCATGTATATGGCGAAAAAGCCCGTCATAGTGATTCGCTTGTTGCGGGTCGCGTTTCGGGTTCAGCCTGTGTATATCCAGCTGCCGGCATGACAGTGGCGACCGGCAATGGATACGGTTTCACTTGGTGGTCGCCATTGTTTTCGGATTGTACTGTGCTTACCATCAGGCACAGAGCAGTCATTTTGCCGTGCTACTATAAAAAAAAAAACATTATTTTAAATACTTATAACATAATTTACTGATGTCCATAATTTTCCTCTTGTGGAATTGAGTTTGTCATTTCACAGAAAATATGCATTTTACCTAGATAGAAAAGCTGTTTACCCTCATTTTTGTATTGTAGTTTTGTCATTATTGATAATAGTAATATCATTTAGCTTTAACCCTTACAGAAAAAAGTAATGATATGTAGCCTAAGTAATACTTAGAAGAACTGTATATCATTCTGTAAAAGTCCCACCAATTATGATTCTGTCATTATACAGATTAAAGCAGACAAACTACAGACAGTTCAATTTTATTTTTATGCAAAAAATCAATGATTCCGAAAAAACACTTACCTAGCTAAAGTCAGGTCATGCTTGTGGTACTGCATAGCCTTGTTATAATCCCCTAGATAAAAATATGCATTTCCGAGCTGACTATAAATGGCACTGAGAGTACGTAAGTCATCAGTACCAGCTTGAATGGCTGCCTGAAAGAAGGCTACACCAGCTCGACAGTCACCAGCTTTACACAGCCTTTCACCCTCGAGGGCTAGCTCCAAACACATAGAACCACCATCACAACTCTGCAAAGAGATTAGTATACTAAATTGTCTGGTTATAATAGATATATTACACCCTAATATACCAGATAGGTATATTGGATTTTATTTATAAATCTACATTATATTAACATATGCATTATGTTTTTAAATAATACTGGGCAATATTAAATTCAAGTTTAATTGGCCAATTTGTAACTATTAGTATTGCCAGTATGTAACTAAAACTTCATCTGATATTGGTCCATGTTAAATACAATGACTCTTATACTAACAAAATACTATGAATACTTTAATTTTCTATGCAAGTATGTGAATATTTTAAAATATTAATAAAGAAAAAATTACAATTTTTATTTATATTTAAAGAATGTATAACAGACACTCAGTTTTTCCTAAAGAGAACAAAAGATATCATCATTTATGGAGATAGTTAAGTCTAATATACAAAGATATCCTTCAGATAATATAGAAGATATTTTATTGTGCAATTTAAAATAAGGTATGGCACGTTATACCAGACTACAACCATGTTATAACAAGCAAAAAATATTGTTTGTACAAATTAATATGAAACAAAGCCTACTAGTCAGTTTTGCCACCAATACACTCTGTAGTGTACCAAGACCAGACAAACACCAAATTGCTGATAATATAGACACCGATACAGTCTAGTAAACATAAGGATCATACTTTTTTCAACCCATATATACATTTGTAACATGTTCATAGCCTGAAACTGTGTAGTGACCTGAAACCATAATGCAACGTTATGCATATAAATGCAATGTTACTTGTGTTATTTAATCATGTTCCACTTCAGTTGCTCTAGTTACAGTGTTTATATTATTACTGCATATAATGAATAAAATTATGTTATATAAGAATGCATTATTTACACTATTTTTTTTTTATATGAAATAAAATAGTCCATGTAGAAAACATAATTGCCATGTTACTGAAGATTAAATACCTCACTTCACAGTTCATAAAATCATTACATAGTATAAAACAAAGTCCCCTACCGCGTCTGTCTGTCTGTCTGTTCACGCAAAACTCAAAAACTACTGAACCAGTTGATAAAGTGATTCGTGAGGAAGGATTTGGTATATAATTTGTCAAGGATTTTTTTATCATTAGGGCGGGACAAAGTCCGACGGACCCGCTAGTACAAAATAAGAAAAGGGATGAATAGTAAGGGAAACTAATTATTTTTGTACTGATGATAACTTTATACTCATCAAAATGAAAATATTTAATATCTAGTACATGTAGTAGCTGATATCAAAATGTAACGCAATTTTCCACCATGTTCATAGTAGTAACATTTCAACCAGTAATAATATTCTGACTAGTAAGTAGAGTTGCTTAAATAAAATTATAATAGAAATACTTTCACAAACCTAAATCATATTAACAATATCATTAGTAAGTACAAGTAGTCACCCTACAGACAGGTCTAAAGGGAATAATCAGACAGATTATACAGAGTGATATAGCCTCTTGGAATATACCACTGCAAGTCGACACATTCTATCTGTGTTTTTTGATTATAAGAATCTACTTCTTCTATTTTATATTTGGCAACCAGTCTCTAGACGACTATTACTGCCATTGCCAAGTGAGTAACAATATTACAAGTTTCTTGACATAATTACAATGAACTAACAAGATGGCGGCCATGTTGTTAGAACTTTCCTGGGAGTTTTTGTGACAAATCAGAATCCATGCTCCGTGGTATTATTTCCGATCCACTTCATTCGTGCACGATAACCAAACTATATTACGTAAAGCATCACCAACTTTACACAATATAGAGCCAAATAACACAAGATTATGGGTAAAATATAAAGACCACTACATGGCATTCCAAGATCCCACCAAAAACACCAAGAATCTAATTGTGTTAAATTTAGAGAACTCTATAAACTGTATAAAAACTTTCTTATAGGAAGTAATGATGCAAATTGCACTAAGAAATTTAAATTAAACACCACTCTTTTTTAAAATACAGTTATTAGTTATCTGTTTATTATCTATTACATTTGTTTATAATAAAAAGATGTTACATCATACATATTTTTACTAAATATATTATTGGTACCAAACTCAAAAATCAATAGGTGTTTTAAACACAATTCTTGGACCTTATATACAACATTATATTAAGTACTCTCTATAATCTAGATTTCTTTAATGATTCATGTAAAAAATAGGAATTATCAAGCACAACTTTAATGAAAGTAGTATTAAATACATTTTAAGAGCTTTTCAATTATCCCAAACATTTTTATAACAAACTAGAAGATCTGGCCTAGATTTAGTCTGCTTTATACAATATAATAATTATAGAGAACTTTTAACACTGCCTAGTATCGTAAATCATAAATATGTACAATCAATTTATACTTCAAACTTGTGTTACAGTCGTAAATTATGTAGCTTATATAAAATATGTTAATTTGGTCTAATATATAGGTCAATTAAACGTTTGTGATAACATTCGCTTGTAAAGCGTTTCGCGAATAGATAATTATTCCGTCAGTATCAATTACACTATTCAATAAACGCTTATATAATTTTCTACTTATTGCACATCCAGCCACATGAGCCTAGGAATTCACCAGGCCAGTTTCCGTATTAGGTCCCCTTTACGATGTTAATGAGTCACCCACGAACGTCATCAACAATATGCTATAGGACATCGAATAATTTTATATTTATAATCACTAAGAAATAACATTCTAATTTCTCTTTCTATCCTATTTTGATAAACATAAATTTTAAATAGTTAACAGATAAACTCACCTGTGCGTCCGTTGACAGATTCTCTGCACTAGCGCTCACAGACATTATTTTTTAAAACAAAAATCAACAAAAATAAGAAAATGAAAACATATATCAGTCTATACGCATAGTTATTTTTTCACTTTGCTTTGTTTCTTTTGGGCGTGTACGACTGAAACTTCAAATTTTCGTCACAACATGATTCCTTTTTACAACGGACGACAGCCTTTATGTTTCGCAGTCGAAGTTTTATGTAATATACTCTGTGGTCGAATACTGACAAAAGCAGCGTTGCCGATGTTAACTGTTGAAATTCCTCAAATATCTTGGCCATATTACCCAAATTTCTGGAGACGAAGATACATAAAGAACATTATTTATATCGAAATTAAAAAAGAATTTCAACAAAAATAAATATTATTTATCGAAACAAAATATGCTTTAATGCTACTAACGCATAACTAATTACATTGGAATAATCTAATTACGTATACACATACGTATTATATTATATGTACTAAAAGCTGCTCATGGTCGGCACACGTTTTAAAAAATTGTATTAGAGAATGTAAGATTGTGAGATGTATACTAACTTGCAGAAATGCTCTTTAAAAAATATGTGTAAATAGGACACGCACACCACCTACTATAACATGTCACGAGTACATTAGATGTGTAAATACAAACAGTGTGTTTTTTTTTCAACTGACTATTATACTAAACTGACTTTCAACTGACTAAACTAACAGTGTGTCGAATGGGAATTACCATCAGCGACATATTTGGAAATTAAACCCATTATACAACCTCTCAGTGCTCAATTACATTAAATAAGATCGTCATGAAAATTTTTGCTGTAGATAATCTGACAATATGTCTTAAATATGATATTTTATAGATATAATATATA
>MU159786.1:0-71163 GCA_015888305.1 Antheraea pernyi | reverse complement strand
TATATGAGTTATTGAAACATATATGTGTACCAGGCATACATACCTCAACAACTCTTATATATATTTCGTATCGGATAATATTCTAAACTATTTCAGTTTGATAAGGGAAAAAAAAATAAATCCCTTCCAATTGCATGTGTACGCGTGTATGCGTGCACGTGTGTGGAGGTGATATGTGTAAAGTTGTCGTAGTGATGTAAGATTTTGTGTCACTGTATCGCGCGAGCAGGGTACTCAAGGGCTCCACGCCGAGGGAACGGACCTAGGCTTGAGCCGTTGCCGAAGGGGGCCTAGTCTGGTGTGCTGGAGCGAAATTTACCCCCAGACCACGGCGGCGTGATCTGTGGTTACGTGGGCGTGGGCGTGAGCACGCTCTGTTTAGAGAGACAGGCTGGTACTGATCGTTCACTGCCGTTATTTCATCGGGAGGGTCGGTAAAAATATGTCGTGGACGTCTTTTACAACGCGCAGCGTTTGGTACGGGTTCGAATTTTGCGGCGGATACCACTAACGGACTGGGATGATTCGAGGTTTTTTCAAAATAACTAATCGTAAGTGATTTTACATACGGCCAGATAGAAGGCATCTCTAGGTCCCTATGTAGGTCAACTCTCCGGACGTACCACGGGGCACCGGTCACTTTACGTAAAACGCGGTTTTGAAGAACCTGCAACTTATGAAAATTAGACTGCTATATGTCATTATGGGACGGATACACATCTTATACAAAGTGAGCTTGTGTCTGAGGGTTTAATATTGTAGTATTAGCTATCCTGAATGAAAACGAAGCTTTTATTTGTTAAGGATAGATGAAAGCAATTGAGGTCATACAGCCATCTATCGAGTTTATCTTTAATTATGTGAAATTCATGTTTGACTACATTATCTAATGAATTTATTTTTTATAAATAGAAAAATGAATCATGATTATATAGAGTTAGTGTGTAGAAAGTTTTTAATATCGATTAAGGTTATCGATATTTTGTCACCATTTGCCTGAATTGCCACCCATAACCTATAATACTTATTATACTCGTTGCCCATAACCTTTATCCTTTTATAATTTTGTTGTAGCAGTCTACTATAATGGAGGTATCGTGTTCTTGTTGTTATTTTTTATTTCTGTATTTCAATAACCGTAGTAGAACTACTTTATATATATGATGATCATATACAACTGTCGAAAGAACTAATGTTCATTTAGCAATTTAGCACGTGTTTTTTTCTACCGTCAGTATGAGTATGATTATGAGGTGATGGTTTCCGAAAACTCTTTAGGACATCATTAGAATTTATCGACTTGGTGTTTACGTATTAACACCACCGCTGTCGCAGCCGCTTCGCGTTATATTTTTTCGCAAGTCTAACCTAACATCTAACCGATATGTTGTGCTAAATTTTTCCGCGGGCTGCATTTGAAATTCCCATCTTTTAATAAGAGTTGAAGGGGCGGGTAAGGGGGCTGACAACCACTCTGTGCCGTAGAAAGTCATAGTTACTGAAATATTCCCGATCAAAGTTTTGAGGTTATATCACCTCTGAACACACATTGGTAATTTTGTATATAAACAACTTGGTGATTTTTAAGTTAAAATAAAACGGTTTGTTATGTACTATGTGTATGTAATGTACTAAGATTACTAGAAAAGTGTACATTTTGTGAAATAAATAAATTTTAAGTAATTATGTAAAAAATCTTGTAACAATACTAAAAAATATAGTAATTTTGGATAAAAAAGTGTTGATTTTGCAACTAAAAAAATAATAACGTTTATGGAACTATGTATATCTACACATCAAGCAATAAATTACCGATAGAGTAACCTTGAGAGAGAAAAAATATTTTTTTAACAATAAACTTCTGTCCTCATTTATCACCCAAGTATTTCACATTGAAGTTCATAGTTAAAAAAAATTGATCTAAAACAAACATGTATTCCAAGTTGTAGGTTTGATATGTTCACAATAATGACCTACATGTGGACCAGCGAAGCTTCGCTCCAGCCCTATTCCTCTGTTAACCTAACTTGACTCGGTCAGGTTTGCTCTGACTAGTTTGCTCCCTTGTCAATATATGTGTTTACACATATATGTGTAAATGTTTGTGTTGCCAAAAACTCCTTTTCTAAAATAATAGTGAACAATTATAATACAACAATAAATATGTAAAAAACAATACAATTATTGTATGATAAACCTTAAAAATTCACATATGAAGAAAAATCATGTTCCGTTGCACAGAACTTCAAACATGTATACAAAAAACTAAGCCTCTCTGCGGGATGAAGGCGATGCCGTTTGAAAGGGGTAATCAACCCCTATAAAAAACAATCCTTAACAACCTCAAATTCGAGATGCGAATTTAAAATGCCAGCTCTTTTCCCGTCTTGATTCAGTTAGGTTAGGTTAGACTTGTGACACAAAGACCGAGCTGTGGTGTCAATATGTAAGTACTATTGACTTTTCTCTAATTTTTATAAATATAATATAGATGTGTTAAATATGTGTGTAACCGGTGGTAGTTTTGACGTTCATAAGCACCTTATTAGGGCCTAAACTGAATAAAGTATTTTTGATTGATTGATTGATTTGATATAAACATTTGAAACGAAATTCTCAAAACCATATCAAAATCTATTGCGTAGTTTACCCAATGATATGTATAAGTAAAAAGGTGCATATACAATACAACATCTAAATTTTACAAAACAAATGGTACAATAATCCACACATACTTATAGTAATATTGTAATATCACACTGCGGTAGAAAGATTGTGGAAGGTGGCATGTCTTCAGTCACATATTTAATTTGTATGTATGTTTTCTGTGGTGAAATAAATATATGTTGCTTTGTATCTTCCCTTGTACAATAATAACAAGCTTTATCATAATACAGTAAATTCTCTGTAAGTCAAACTTCAAGCAAGATACCAAAAAATGTGGAAGTAAAGTGCTATATATATATATATATATATAGCTTATAAAGGATTTTGAAGGTGGATCTTTAGGGTTTTGTACGAAAATATTTGACTTATAGTGTTTAAGGTCAATTCTTACTAATCTTGAGTTATTATTAGAATATTCTGAAACTTGGTTACATACTTTTTTTAAATACGTCATTATTTTTAAATATTTATTTTAGTGAGTTCGAAAAAAAAAGGATAAATGAAAGTCATGTAACTAGAAAAGTTTTAAATATCAGGGTGGAAAGATATAGAAATAAAGAGAGACTGTAAAAGGTAAGAATAAATTGTGTAAAGAAAGTGTGAATAATGAAGTATAAAATTTTACAGCTGTAATATTTATTTCTTGAAAATAATTTAATATTTCATTCATGAAAATAGTAATACTTATGAATTATATGTGATTCCTTGAATTCTAGAAGTTTAGTTTAGAAATATTTCATAATATTTAATACATAATAATATTTCATAATTCCAACAATTGACAGCACTTCAATAGCTTTAGTGCACTTAATCAATTTATCAGTACACAACACACTCCCGCTATGGCTAACATGATACTGAACTCAGTATTGAGTAACTAGTAAATTTTTAACACGCCGCTCTTGGGTCTCTCGTAATGTATGTACACCTTTTTACTTGAATATTATTGAGTTTATCTAATAGTCTTTTTTACAGAACTGCACAGCCAGACGCCAAAAAGTTTTATAATGTATTTAGAATACAGTGTTGCTACAAAAAATAGAAAGATTAATGAAAGAAAATTTTATTTACATTAAAATATATATGAATTTTTGGATAAGGGAAAAAAAACTTGAGGCTTAGATTTAATGTGTAGTGATGTATATGTTTGTGAATGTTCTTATTAATGTGTATTTTTTTTTAATTGCATGTTCTAAAAGTTAATCATGTATTTTAAGTTTAGTCCATTGAAGCTGTTAAGACCTTGCTAGGTAAATAGCGTAGTCAGTTCGAAAAAAGAAAAAAAATCATGTATTTTAAGGCCTTCCTAGAGTGAATAATTATTTTGGTTATAGAGCATAGGAATATTTATTAATTGACAATGAAATCTTGCCAGTAGTAACAATGTTACATAATAAACTAGCAATGCAGGATGTTTTGTTTTTATAAAACTTTTTAAACTTCACAAGACTTGTCTGTTGTATCTGTACATTTGTTGTAGGCCTCTTTTTTTATGCAAAATTAGTTACCTCAATGATTGTTCCGAATGTGATTACCTGGTCATGGTGATGAGGTTATTCAACTCGGATTAATGTTTTCTTATATTGTCTTTAATATTTTTAGTTTGTTTTATCATGACATGAAACCTACTGTGATTTGAATACATAAATTACCATTTTTTGTAATATTTATTCTAAACAATGTTCATAGTATTATGTTGTTAATATTTAATGATTTAGATAAAATATAACAATAAAATGGTTCTCTGGGTTTTTGTATTATAAGCATTGTAACAAAAAAATAGATATTGGCTTTCATGATATTTAAGAACAATATTATTAATTTGCTTATATTTTAAGTAATTGTGTAATTATATTTTTTTAGTTCAAAAGTAAATGTAATATTATTTAGTATTTAAGGGGTAGTATGTATGGTTGTAGTTGTTATTGTTGTAGTAATATTGTGATGTTTATATGTTGTGTTGTCCCTTTTTGTATATGAAGAAAAATAAGTCTCAAAACGGTTACAGAACTTTGGAAAAGGGTCCATTTATCAGAGTTTTGTGAAAATACCCTAAAAATATTCTATTCTACTGTAAAGAATATGGCAATATATTATTATGAGCATATAGAAACTATTTAGATAACAGAAAGTAGGATAATAATGATCAATATGAGATCATAAAAATAATTTGAACAGTAAATATTTTTAGGTGTTTTGTTGTAATGCCAGGTAAACTGACTTTGAACCGCGATAGGAATTGTAGTGTTCTTATTTACTGACAGCTGTATGCCAAATGTAATTGTAACATCAAAATAATACATAACACTATTATAAGCTTAATTGAGCTCAAGAATAAGAAGGTATAATCATTCAATTAATTCTTATCTAAACTATATAATCTTCGCCTCTATACTGAATATATAAACATTACTTGGATTACCGATAAGTATGCATTATTCTTAATTTTTCTGAATGAATTCATTCTTCTCAATGGTATAAACTTTTTTAAAGTTTAGATAATGTATCTTTAGAGTCAACTGAGATGGATGTAGATTGAGATGTTTCTTCAAGTGTAAGGAATTTCCTTAATCTCCTAATATTATCAGGGAGTAAAGATTAATTCCATTGTACTTGGTGTTATAAATGTGGAAAGCTATGTAACTGATATTTTTTGCATTTTTTTAAAACTATTTTTTCAATAAATAAAATATATTTAAAAATACTTTCTCACAACTGGACCCTTTTAGTTTGTCCAACCACAAAAAATGTTGTAAACACTGAATACTGTTTTATGAGAACTGAAAACCTTGAAATTAATAGAGAAGTTTAACATTGAAAGATTTTATATATAAATTACACGTAAAATTGAGTTATGCCTTTTTTAATTTCTCTGTTTTGAGATTTATTTATTTTTGTCCTAGAGGTATTTTACACTATTATTTCGTAAAAAAATGTACAGATTGGTTTATGCTCCAAAGTGTTGTAATTTTATAGGCCATCAAATCCAATTACGTATCTAAATACGAACTAATTCTTTACATACTAATTGTGGTTATTACACTTATTGGAAATTATATCCTTGTTAATAATGTAATACTTATAGTAGAAATAAGATATTAAAATATGACTGATTTTAAATATTTATGAGCTTAATAAAAATTTGAAAACATTAGTTTTTTTTTATTAAAACAAAAGGTACCTTTTATTAAAAATGCTCCTTGGATATTTGGTTCAAATAGTTTTTTTTGATCAAATGGAAATTTCATTTTTTTTATAAGTATAGTATGTTCCGTTTCTTCAGGTTTCTGTAAGAGTTGTATTATTGCATGCTTGTTTAGAGACAAACACTCGATTCATTAATACACACACTAACACTTAATTTAAGTGTACTCAAATGACATAGCGTTAAAAAATGCTTACTTATACACACATTTTCCATTGAAATTCTGCTTGTTAGTGGGATTTAGAGTATACTGTGTGTTTAATATGATTATAATTATAGCATGCATATTAATCTGAACTTAACATATAGGAATTTGTTTGATATAGCGATGAGACTCTTAGGAAATAACTTGTGAGTCATTTTGCGTTATGGTCATTGCAATTCCTCTTTATCGTAATTTATACTGTTTTTTTCTCTGGAGCTGTTTTGCGAATCCTTTAAAATTGCAAACAAAATATCTATCTGTGATATAGTATTGTGGAAATTAATATATTGATAGTGATGCCATGACATCCCACTAAATATTAAGCATAAATAAGTTCAAATCAATGCCATTACTTACATAACGTAGATGAGTAATTATTGTTAGGTTAATGGAATGGTATTATTTTAAATATGCTCCTGATTTGTCTTATGTCTATAACATTAACTAGACAAGACACTTATACAAAAAGGTATAAACAAATACAGTGGAATCTCTATAACTCAAATATCAAGGAAAAATCGAGTTAATGAGTTTTTACTTTAACTGCAATTTAGAGAACTGCTAAAATTTCGACTTAGAAAGGCGGGAGTTCTAAGTATATTTTGGACTTGTAGAGTAAAAATTCCAAAACATGATCCATAATATCATCATATCTTTCAACGTAAGTTCATAGTGTGCTGATTGCTGCTCTGACTTTTAATGCTTTCTGTTTAATGAATGCAGTCATTGCACGTGTATAAGGCATAAAAGATAGACCAGAAACCTCGAACATTCTTTTTGGATTTAATTACTATGATTTCAGGGAATTTCAAGTAAGATGTCATTATATTTTACTAATTACGACCTACGCAGTCTCCCTTTTGAAATTTGAGTAATAGAGTACAAAATAATATGTCTTCTCAGTACCTCGCATGGAAATAACATTTTGTTCGAGTTACAAAGTCTAAGTAATTCGAGATATCGCATGTTTTGGGTTCAGCGGAAGGGAATGGCATTTCGAAATGAAATCAGTCTATAAGTGGCTTTTGGCTAGTGTCACTATACAGGAGTAAAGAAAGTTGTTACCACTTCATTCATATGCAGCTAAATAGTTCATTGGAATGTATCTCTTATTGCTATACAAGGCCATCTTGTATTCACGGATTTCATATTTCTGGCATTATTTTGAAACCTATTTCCGTGAATAGAATGAGAGTTTAATGTACAGTTGTTTATTTACAGACAGTACAGTTTCACATATAATATTAATCCTTTATTATTTTCGCGTATTTATTTCTAGATATTATTACTGATTTTAATATGTTTATTCTTCATTTGTTGATATTTTTGTTTCAAAGTCAGTTATTAACGAAAAAAAATAGTCACTTATTTTTCAATTTTGACTATATTACGATGTAACTACATGTAACTACGTTGCAAAATATTTTTAGAAATATGTTTATACATATGTGATAACAGAACTATAAAGAAGCAAAGAGAAACGATACAGTTGGTGAGTCACGGGACCATGATGATTCATTGCTGCGTCGTAAAATCTACTCGACCTTTCAGTTTTCAAGCATGGAGACACTTGATATTGGCGAAAATGTAAGTACCAGCTCAACTTATTCAATTACGTACATGTGTAGCTATTCATTTAAGAAATATATGTGCTAACGAGCCCGACGGACGTTGTTCTAGTGCTGGGCCACCTACCGGATTCAATTGTGAATCTAAACAGTTTCTTAAACCACCTGAACACTTACAAAAATCATCAAATATCAGATCAACAATTCTAGTCATTTAGGAGGATTCAAATCACATACACATGGACAGATTACTTATATATGTAAATATGTGTTCTTCAACCACCCATGTCTATATATGTCTCTACAAAGGTTGAAATCGGCTTAGGGCACACACATGCACATAATTGGATTATTTTCTTTATATAGACTACTGCTTTAGGAATATTAATAAATCTGATAGTACACTGCGTCAATATAAGTGTTTCGTTATATTATTAATGAAGATTACATTAGTTCTCGTTTATCTATTTCAATTAATATTAATCGTATATAATATCATATACATCAATTTCTACTTCTTTAATTTATGGCACACTGTAAGTAATACAGAATTTCGCTAATGCTATTTAAATACAGAGTTTGCACTGTCTGTGGCAGATTTTATCATAAACGAAGGAGACCGATTAAAAAATTGACTTAGAAAAATAAAATAATTAATTTGTGTTATAACTAAGGAACTTATAAGTAAACAACTTACTTATACATTGTATTATACATATACATAACCTTATTAACGTTACAAGAGTGAAAACTAGTGAAAGTCATGTCTTTTACAACATAGATTATTAATAATACTAATATTACAGATTATTAATCTTCCTCCTTAAATTAAATAAATGCACTTTTATTGCTTACACCTTTATTTTAACTATAATTAGTGGTCGATATCCACCGTTATTTATTTTGACATTCATACATGAGACCATAGAGCATAATAATTATTTTAGTGGTTTCATAAATTTACTAAAGATTAATTATTTATAAATTAAAAATTAATGTATATTATGAAATCACATATTCTATTATTATAAAATTAACCTACAATTTGACCAGTTCCTATCAAAGGGCATGTAAGGTATGGCACGTAAGTCATGTTAAAAATATTGAATGTAGTATGAAGAAAGGTATTTGGAACGTAAGAGTAAAATGACGGATGCCGAAACGTTGTTTTCAATATGATATGTTGTGTGTCATTCAAGCAGTGGTTTTAGCAATATATATTTTAATTAATTTAATGTGAAAAATATAGCTTTGTACACTTCTCCTCCATATAAACTTTAAATATGCCGAATTTCACGTTCATCCGTTTTCGCAATTCACTTAAAAAGGGGTACAAAGTTTTCGCTTCACGTATTAATATATAGATTTACTTTTACATTACAAATAAGTTTTTCTCTCTTTCCAATTCCTCTAACTTCTAGCTCTATTGATGATAATATGAGATATGATGGTGCAATATATACCATATTTTACCAGGTGACTGTTTAAAGGTTAACATCGTTCAATCATGAGGTAGTTCATGGTCACTTATAAAATAATAATATCAACCCAAATACTAATAAACAACGAAGAGAACCTTAGTTAAAGTTTGTTCTAAAACTTTTTATAGTATGGAAACGATACTTTTAAACGTAAAAAGGGCACACCTAGGTTCAATGAACAGAATTGAAGGGGTGCTTTGCAAGGTTAATCATTACGTAACTGCTTATTGTTGGAATGCTGCACGTTCGAACAATGGGTAGCAGGACGCGGACCGGACTGCGCGCCAAAAGGGCGGCACACATTGAATGCGGTGATTAACCGCGCTTTTTGAGTAAATCATTTGATGTTGAGTGAAAATCAGTTTTGCTTTTCTCGAAATAACTAGGTCAAATATTAAGCACCTATTTTTAAAATTGATTTAGATCAAAAACGACTAATGATTGTCCTGTAAAATATTGCCGGTGTTTAACCTAACACCCTGTATATGTAATATGAGCGAATGAGATTCAATTATTTTGGAAAAAAGCTTTAATTAGGTATCTATAAAAAGTTTTGCTTTTCTCGAAATAACAAGGTCAAATATTAAGCATCTATTTTTTAAATTGATTTAGATCAAAAACAACTAATGATTGTCTTGTAAAATATTGCCGGTGTTTAACCTAACACCCTGTATATGTAATATAAGCGAATGAGATAAAATGAGGTGAGATTCAATTATTTTGGAAAAAAGTTTTATGAATAATCAGGTATCTATAAACTCATATAAAACAAGGTTAAAAATTGTTAGGAGTTACATCTTAAATAAGACATAAGTCGCATGTGTGTCAACAACAATAAAGTTTTTTACTTGTAAGTTCGGATCGAGTCGCCAAAAATATCTTGAAAACTTGGGTCCCTAATTTGTTGTACATATTGGTCATATTAGATGCATGTGAATTAACCCCATCATTCGTTTTGACGGATAACATTCTGAGTAATCTATTTTGAACTCTTATTGTCATGTTTTACTTAATTTTATAAGAAATATATGAAGTACCTACTAGCAACCGCTCGCGGCTCCGTATTTATCTTTGTAGTGGATAGGAGAATGCATTCCGGTGCTAGGTACTAGGGGAATAAAATACCTAGCGTAAAACAAAACAAGTAGGCATGAACATGCCTTCAGTCCTGTAAAACGTGATCTTAGGAATATCATCCTGACAGAAAAGACAAAACTGGATCAACAATAACTGACATGAAATAGTGGAATTAAAAACTAAACTATCCCAGCATGGTACCATACCTGTGGAGAATTTTTGTCTGGACCCTGTCTTCGGAACGGAGCTTATACTGCCCCTCGGAAATACCTAGCGTAAAACAAAACAAGTAGGAATGAACATGCCTTCAGTTCTGTAAAACATGATCTAAGGAATATCATCCTGGGAGAAAAGACAAAACTGTGGATCAACAGTAACTGACATGAAATGGTGAAATTAAAAACTAAAATATCCCTGCATGGTACCATATCCTGTGGAGAATTTTTGTCTGAACCCTGTCTTCGGAACAGAGCTTAGACTTCCTCTCAGTTTCTGGGGACTGGGGCAAATAGTTTACTCTAATAATGTTACTGCAAAGATAAATTACACTAAACCTAACTCCACCAATATTTCATAAAGTATTATTTACAAACACCTCGAAGAAATATACGAAAGATAATATAAGATATATAATATATCCTCATTTGACGTTCTTGGAGTGAACGAACCCTCTACAATAAAAGTACTACCACCAATAGTATAAACATAGCATAAAATTACACTGTACAAACTATTATAAACACCTGTTAAAATGATACACAAAAAGGTCAGTTACTGGCTCGCGGACCTGTACCAATTTCAAATAGCTTTGTCGAGCTATCAGGTACACACTAATACAAACAACAAAGCTCAAAACACACACACTCTTTATTGACAAGTTTATTTGATTGAAGAAGACGTTACTTTGCGGAAATCCATCTTTAAATATAGTAGACGCTACTTTGCACCTCCACCTGGAATTGATTGACCACGTCTATCTGCAACAAAAAGAGAATTAATTGATCAATATACATATATATTGACGTGTAATCACGACAATCGATAACACGTATTTCGTTCCTTCACAAGTTTAGTAATATAGAACCTGTTACAAAAATATTAGAAAGTTATAGCCTATGCAAACTACATACTTGACATTTTACAAGACTAGTGTGTAAAAGTCCAAAAATCACATCCCCCGAATCCTTGCATATAGAAAGAATCCTTGCATATAGAAAATATTTAAAAGTAGAAATACTGATTTTTTAACTTACCAACCTAAATAGTAAAGGTTTCAGAGTTGTAATACAATATATGCATCCAATAATTGACATTTAATTCAAACAAGCTATTAGATCGGCGCAAAAAACTCAGTAATATTTATAATGTAAAATGCAATGAGTACCAATGTTCTATATAGGCTTGTAACCTAGTCTTAATAACAAAGTCGTTTCTAGTATTAAACCACTACTTAATTGCAGAGTAAAACATACTGGATTAGCAATATAGGTATCGGTGCTTTATTGTTATTTAAGCATATTAGGAATGAGAAGCAGTTTAATGATTTCTTCAAAACCTTAGGAAGTCGTTTTATAGCAACAGACGACAACAAAGCCGCACATTCATTCTGGGGTACAACCTACCTAGGGCCGCCAACACGAAATACTGGCAAGGACTATGAGTGTGATCTCAACAGGTCAACTCACATATTGACCTTCTGGTATAGTTAAGGTGCCAGAAGTTATCGACTAATACAGAACCAAGGGAATAGCAAAAAACTACATATCCTGCTGTAGTTGTTTGGACTTAGCATTGGACCAGTCTCCTATCATGGTAGATATCAAAACAGGTCAAGGTTACTTAAAATCACTACATATGGTAAAACAAAGTCGTCTGCCACGACTGTCTGTCTGTTCGCGATAAACTATTGAACGGTTTTTCATGCGGTTTTTACCTGTAGATAGGGATTCATGAGGAAGGTTTTGGTATATTTTGTCAAGTTTCTTTAAATTATCAGGGCGAAATAACGTCCACCGGGCCCGCTAGTATAATATAAATCGCACACTGCATAACAAAAGGACTAACTGGTTTTCTGTTTGCTATATTAGAAACAATGCGATTGCTCTACCTATTCGAATCCAAACAGAAAA
Organism: Antheraea pernyi; assembly: GCA_015888305.1. Taxonomy (NCBI): domain Eukaryota; kingdom Metazoa; phylum Arthropoda; class Insecta; order Lepidoptera; family Saturniidae; genus Antheraea; species Antheraea pernyi. The sequence goes on along the minus strand of MU159786.1, from coordinate 58,831 downwards.
TGACATCGTATGTGCTGATGAGTTTTTTAAAACATTCAAGATACGATCTGGAGTTCGACTGCTATACACAATAAAGAGCGCAGATCAATTGATACCACCTAATATTATGGATAATGTCAATGAGAAAAGAAAAATACGAAAATTATGGCAATATGAGATAAAAAAAACCCTTAAGACATATGTTAAGAGGGCTTAAGCACATCCTTGAATATGATCTAAATTCAGGAGTATTTCACGGCACATCTTGTAACCCACTCTCTATGCAACCGCAGCTACAGATTCAGTGGCGAAGCGTGCATTGGAGGGGCCCTGTATCAGAAAAATAGTTGGGGGCGCAAATGAACGGTAAATATTACTCACGTTGGGGGCCTCTCTAGCCCGAGGGCCCCGTGCCATTGATACGTCTGATACGGCGGTAGCTACGCCCCTGTACAGATTATTCCCTGTGGAAAGTAACAAGGAAAATTAAACGACCCATATAAACCTCTACTGTACTAAAAAAAATAAACAGTGGTTGGGCACGGAGCAACCATGGAATTAGCTAATACATCCAAAAGATTTACAAAAGAGAGATTAAAAGAGTATTACTAAAAGCCGACTCTTTTTTTGCGTGGATTGAAATCATACATTGGATTTATAAGAAAATAGGTTACGATCTCATTACCAACAATACGCTTTATGAATTACCGGACTCTGGGTTGATCCTACATTGAATGAATCACCAAACCTCAATTAATTGCACGACAGTGGAAAGTTGCATAGATTATTATGCTACTGATACCAGATAAAAAAAAAACAGAAGATCATAGAGAAGGGTCAGAGCTACCAGGTCTGTCTATCTGTTCGCGATAAACTATTGAACGGTTTTTCATGCGGTTTTTACCAGTAGATAGGGATTCATGTGGAAGGTTTTGGTATATTTTGTCAAGTTTCTTTAAATTATTAGGGCAAAATGACGTCCACCAAGCTCGCTAGTAGAATATAAATCGCACACTGCACAACAAAAGGATTAACTGGTTTTCTGTTTGCTATCTTAGAAAGAGTGCGATTGCTCTACCTATTCGAATCCAAACAGAAAATTACATCATATGTGCTGATGAGTTTTTTAAAACATTGAAAATACGATCTGGAGTTCGACTGCTATACACAATAAAGAGCGCAGATCAATTGATACCACCTAATATTATGGATAATGTCAATGAGAAAAGAAAAATACGAAAATTATGGCAATATGAGATAAAAAAAACCCTTAAGACATATGTTAAGAGGGCTTAAGCACATCCTTGAATATGATCTAAATTCAGGAGTATTTCACGGCACATCTTGTAACCCACTCTCTATGCAACCGCAGCTACAGATTCAGTGGCGAAGCGTGCATTGGAGGGGCCCTGTATCAGAAAAATAGTTGGGGGCGCAAATGAACGGTAAATATTACTCACGTTGGGGGCCTCTCTAGCCCGAGGGCCCCGTGTCATTGATACGTCTGATACGGCGGTAGCTACGCCCCTGTACAGATTATTCCCTGTGGAAAGTAACAAGGAAAATTAAACGACCCATATAAACCTCTACTGTACTAAAAAAAATAAACAGTGGTTGGGCACGGAGCAACCATGGAATTAGCTAATACATCCAAAAGATTTACAAAAGAGAGACTAAAAGAGTATTACTAAAAGCCGACTCTTTTTTTGCGTGAATTGAAATCATACATTGGATTTCTAAGAAAATAGTAGGTTACGATCTCATTACCAACAATGCGCTTTATGAATTACCGGACTCTGGGTTGATCCTACTCACATTTAATGAATCACCAAACCTCAATTAATTGCACTACAGTGGAAAGTTGCATAGATTATTATGCTACTGATACCAGATAAAAAAAAAACAGAAGATCATAGAGAAGGGTCAGAGGAATTAGACTCCAGTAGTCGGCAAACCGCAGCTCTTTCACTTCTTAGTTGCGGCTTTTCCACAAAGTGTTTAGTACAAATATAGTATACTAGCCTCCACTCGCGACTTTGGCTAACGCTAACGTACGCGGCGGAAGCTCTAAAGAGGAAAAAAACCGCGATTTTCAAACATTCTTCATTGGTGCTCCGCTCCTATTCGTCTTAGCGTGATATATATAGCCTATAAACTTCCTCGATAAATGAGCTATATAACACTGAAAGAATTTTTCAAATAGGACCTGTAGTTTCTGAGATTAATTACCCTCTAAAACGTCACAAACTCACAAACTTTACCTCTTTATTAGGTCTTTAACTATGAAATTGCCGTTTTGTATGAAAACATTTAAACGAATTTGTTTCATGTATTTTTTATTTGTATTAATCGAAGTAATCACCCATACCCATGCAATCAATGCGTCTTTGCTAACGCAGTGGCAGTTTATTGAGAAAGAAATCTTAAAGAAATCAGCTGGACGGGAGGCAACAAATTCTTCAAAGGCAGTTTGTACTGCCTCTCGGATATTAAATTTTTTTCCCGCCACGGAGTTATCCAAATTCTGGAAAAAGTTGTAGTCTGTAGGCGCAAGGTCTGGTGAGTGGGGCGGATGGCGGAGAACTTCCAACCCCAGTTCTTGCAACTTGGAGATCGTCTGCTGTGCAGTATGAGGTCGCGCGTTGTCGTGCAGGAGCCAATGCTGGTTGAAGATGTGCCAGCTTCTCCATCATTGTGTTCAGTTCTTCACAGTACACATCTGCAGTAATGCTCAGACCCTTTGGTAAGAAGGTGTGATGAATCACACCGGCGCTAGACCACCAAACAGTCACCATCACTTTTCTAGTGGTAAGTTTTCGTTTAGGGCATTATTTAGGTGCTGAACCAGGATCCAACCAACTAGCTGAGCATTTGCGGTTATCAAACAGAATTCATTTTTCATCGCAGGTAACAATGCGGTTCAAAATGATAATAATTTAAATTTACTAATTATGAACTTATAAATTATTTAAACTATAATTAATTTAAAAATTCAAAAGAGACAAAAACTGTTATGTTATTTTGAGCTTTCACTTCTTTCGGCAGTCCTTATGACTGCCTCGACTATTTTTTATTGTAATTATTTCGATAAAAATGTATATATTTTCAGCAAAACTCAAGTTAAAAAAAATGACTCTTTAAATAAATTTCAGCTTTGTATTGTTTATATTTGGTTCTTTTGGATGACCAGATTGCTGACCACTGATAGAGGTCGATTATATTTTATAGACAGTTCTGTACCAACAAAAATATGCGAAGCTTTGATATCGTTTACTAATTATAGAATAGCATAACATACTCGTAATGCCTTAATATCAATTTGGATCCCGTCGCCAACGCGCCTTTCTTTTTTGTCTGAAGACTAATAATATAACTGAAAAGTCTTTCATTATATTTCACATAAATACAATTTTGTAGTATATCTGAATAGTATGTTGGATTTACAAAAAAAACTAGTATTAGCTAACTTTATAATTATGGCACACACTATAATGTAAATAGAGTTGCTTAACTACCTGTAAATAGATACAAATAGCTCCATGTGAGACCTGAAAAAAAATAGAATAGATCATGGTTTTTTTACGTGGGAAAATCCCTTATAGTTGGGACGACATGAGATGCCTAGAATGGGACATCCTAATATGTGTATTTTGTCAATTTCTAATTGTTACGTTTTTTATGAAAAAGGTTTATAATTTTAAATGTTGTTTGCAGAACGATCACGCCACGTCAAGTGAACAGACGCCACATATCGAATCTGACGATATCACTGAAACTCGTAGTCGTCAGCGTGTCGGTACGTTGTTAGTACTCTGTATTGTTCTAAAGTTATCTTTTTTATATCATAGGAGGCCAACGAACAAGTGGGTCACCTGATGTTAAGTGATCACCGCCGTCGATAAACACTAGCAACACCAGGGGAATCGTAAGTATGTTGCCAGCCTGTGTCTGGATGGGGGGTGGGAGATATTTGGAGAGAGAAGGTGGGCCTCCGGCGCTCTCACTGATCGAACGAAGCGCAACAATGCAAGCACTGTTACTTCACGTCGGTTTTCTGCGAGAGGGTGGTACTACTCCGGGCGAGCCAACACATTCATGCTGGAACCTGTAATGGCTTCAGCGTGGTTCTCTATAAATATTATCTGTATGTACAACCTTATCTTTATCATATCTGGAGGGTTGGGACCCGATATCATTCATTTCTGGCTTGAGAGGGCAAAAAAATTTTTTTTTCTGTTTTCCATGGAAATATTGTCCAAGATAACGACAAAGATTCTGATAAAGTTTGAGCTCTTAATATTAACACTAAAAGGTGGCTCCTCGTGATTTTAAATTTTCCATTATTATCTTTTTTTTTTTATAATTTTCATTCATTCCATTATTTTGTTATAAAGTATGAAAAATAGTATAGGTCGCCTTTTTACTATTGGAGGTTGAGCTTTAACCTCGAATAACTTTCTCGAGTGTCGATTTTTCTCGATATTTCTCGACTAACTCGAATCGACTAAGCAAGAAATCATATCAGATTTCTTTTGTAGAACGTTTAATTCTCTACAAATATTTCAATTTCACTGGACATTAATTCGTTTGAGTGCGTTAAAATGGCAAATGAAAACAAAAGAAAGGCGGTATTATTTATATGGAAAATTAAAAATCCTTACGAGCAGAAATGTTTGTTCGAGGACGCTATTTTCATGGTAAGTAAAGAAGTGTTTTGGCTTATTTCACAGCGGATGTATCATTGACCAGATTTTCTTCATTAAGGTACATTGTAGAGAAAAAATTGGTTTGCGTCCGGGGGTTTCATTCAATATTTGTTGCCCGCTATATTTTACATTGTCCTAAAATCTCACCCTATGTTAAGATTTGTGCGAATATAGAAATATTGAGCTTGAAACTGAATGTCGGTGATTATGCGATTGGAACCTATGTATATTACTTACTCTATCTTTCTTACTGCTATATTAGCACAATATGGATAATATTTAATAGAAACGAACTGCCCTTATTGTGTTCTTCTGTTTAAATAAAATAATAGAGCTCTGCTGTTGTGCGCGCATTACGCAAAAATTAAAGAGAATACTTCAATATTTTTCGTTTTAACTTTACTTCTTATACATTACAAATTATCACGATATCTTCATTAAAAATAAAGTTTTAAGTATCTAAGACTTTTTTATAAGCACTACAAAAGACCAAAGAAACATCTAAGTAAAGTGTGTGTTTGCTTTCAACTGTTTTGTTTTATGTTTTTTCTTCTTGTGTATATGCAATATAGTGTTTAATAGTGGGATATTAAACAGCGCAGACGAGGTCGCGGGTTAATCGTGCTAGTTGATTTGTAAATTCCTATACAACGGAAAAAAGATGTACAGTTCCGTATTATAACACATAATTATTCTGAAAGCTGGCTGGTGTCCATTTACCTGAATGCTTGAGCTTAAGCTTAGGCTTGAGATTCTTTTTATTTTGCATCGAGTCGGTAGTATGTTAAGTTTCGATGCATTACCCCGGACACTAGTGAAATACGGGGCTGTAAGAGATATCAAAAAGCATAGCAACTCCATAAAAGTAGATATACGTCGCCAGTGACTGTTACGAGTAAGGCTAGTAAGACACTGAGAGGTGAGGTGGGTTGATTTATCAAGTAAGTAGGATAATTAGTCCGAACGACTATCTCCCTCTTTTGCTTGTTGATGTATATATATTTACCGAGTATTCGGCCGGAAAATATTAAATGAAGAGTATAACACTTAACAATAATAAAATATAGTAAAACGGGAAGTATGTATAAAAACTTTCCTCTTAAAAAACATCAAGTCTTTACCAACGTCAATAATGATCGGTCAAAGGGTTTTGGAGTATATATGATTCTTTTAGAAACGACCATTTTTTTACGCTCTTCCAACAAAATATTGTTCAATATACTGAAAAAATAACTCTGAACATTGGAACCCTTAATTTTAATTATAACTTTTTTTTTTGCTGTTTTTCGGTATAAAATGTATACGAAACTTAGAATTCGTTTTATTTCCTATAACTTAGTGTCCTTTAATGCTACTGTAATGGACCAAAGTGCACTTTGTAGAAAATAAAAGACTCTTTGAATGTCCTACAGTTGATTGAAGTAAACTGATATAAATTTTAATTGCTTTAAATAAAATCTCTCTTTCTGTAATTTAAAAGACGTTTATTGTTATTAATTTTATTATTTCCAGATGGTAGTAAGAAGTTGAGAGAAAGTTACTTAAACTCAGACGTCGAACATGTTATGAGCCTGATAACTCCAAAGAATGCAATGACGTTATTAAAGGAAATGTTTCCCCATACACCAATCGTAAGTACAATAAAGTTTATATAATTATAAACAATAGTTTATGTCATTTGTTTTTGTTCTATATCATTACATAGTATAAAACAAAGTCTCCTAGCGCGTCTGTCTGTCTGTCTGTTCGCAAACTCAAAAACGAATGAACTACGGATTTTCATGCGGTTTTCACCGGTGGATAAAGTGAGTCATGAGGAAGGGTTTGGTATATAATTTGTCAATGATTTTTTTATAATCAGGACAGGACACCGTCTGCCGGGCCCGCTAGTACAATCTAAATTAGGAGTGACATATACACGCCGAGCGAATCTGAGTAAAAACTTGTGCCAGGAACAAATAATACATTGTTAAATTTCTTTTCAATGCGTATAGTGTGCCCATGAGGAAAAATTAAGTCAGATACCCTACCATTCTTAATATGAAATAGAGACAGACCTATGTAATTTATCATTGTATCCAATCAACTAATATGAAATTGTTAATTAGAAAATAAGGTTATTAAAGTCTAAAAATAATTTTAATTAGTGATTATTAATGAGTGAAAGATGATTTTATGAAAGAAGTTGTATGAAAGGCTTTAACATTAGTACAATTAGGTTATGATGGGGCTGATATGACTAGAGTCAAAAGCCCCTAAATTAAATAATAAATAATAAAAAAAAATTTACTTCTATTTACTTTGTAATGTAATTTCACACGGTACTAGTCTTTTGGTGCTATCGTGATGTTGTTTGGTTTCCTGAATCAAAGGTACGGTTGATATTTATATAGGTATACCAGGTGACAAACAAATACTAATAAACAACAAAGAGAACCTTAGTTAAAGTTTGTTCTAAGACTTTTGAAAGTATGGATAGATAGATAGCCTAGATCTATCTAGGCTCAATTACCGCTATCGAATCCTCTGAGGGCGCGACCCGGAGTTAATAACCTTTGATAAGGAGCTATGATACGTTTTTCCTTAATACTTTTTTACCTGGTTTAGGCAAAAGTACCATGGTACGAGGTACTGAACGATGTAATATCGTTACCATTATTATGTAAATATAATTTTAAAAATCGACTGAAAATACATGTTCCTTATCTTGATACATTTGTAAATAGATATGAATCAGACTTATTTACAACAAATTACTTACATCTTAGGGAATTACATTGTGTCATTACACATATTTTAATAATTGTTCAAAATGCTGGCTGCCTCGCGTAATGCCTGGAATCATAGCTATTTATAAGAATTAACCTTGGATTGGTGGTCGTCAACCCCAATTTCTTTCATGCTTCACTGAGCCTCTCCCACCTACTCATAGGGGCAAGTGCGTACGCACTGACACTGTCTTGCCGATCGTCTGTATAAATAAAGACTCGTATGGGATTGAATATGATTTTTTTATTTCTCTAGATTATTTGGTCAAATATTGAGCACCTATTTTTTAATTCATTTAAAACGACAATCGAGTACTGAGTGCCATCTATCAATAATGTGAGTGTTCAACCAGTCACCCTGTATGTACGAGTATATAATAATAAAGTTTACTACGACTGTATTACTATTTTTGGGAAGTGATATATTTAACAATGGGGATCAATGTTTCTGCGTCAGGATCTTGTCCTTTCGTAATCAATTACGACTAATGCCCATGCGTTATGTGTAAGCAAACACCACATACATATGTAAAAAACATGACAATATATTTATTTTCAGGTCATCTTTACAGTTTCGGAAATCTCTGTATGTGTGCAACACAAACCAGGTTTATCTGTATAGTTTATTATGCATTTCATACGCTTTTTTACTGTTTGTTGGCACCAACGATTCACTATCGCTATCTCAACGTGGCTTATGTTATTCATGCACCTGCGTGTAATCACAGTATAAATACAGATGTCTCTCTTATGTAGTCTCTTATAATTTATACTGTGGTTTAAGCTTGCTCAATTAGCAACGTGGTTGAGTGATTCTCTTCCATCATTATTTTTTAATAAGTAATGTTTCAGTCTTCCTCTCACCTGTAGAATTTCCTGAGCAACTATAAATTATGTTTTGAACTGTAGTTTTTTTTTTAACAGAGACCGTATAAATATTGTGGTACATTAGTCGTAACGGTAGGGAATTATAATTAATAGAGAATTCAAGGCTTGTATTTTAATTATTTTGAAAAAAAAACTATTTCTATTTTTTGTTTATTGTTAACATTAAAGTTCGATAATATCTAGTAAAGAAAAAAGGAAAAATCGGTGGAGAAACAGTGGAGCAAGTTGTACTTAACTGTTTTTGTTGTCTCTTACTATTTATATATGAGTATATATATAATTATATATATTTTAATGATTCAGTTATTGTTCTATATTACAGTTTTTTATCGCATTATGAACTTTCTCATTTTATATGTTCACTAGCTGTTACCCGCAGCTTCGCACGCGCTTTTTAAAAAATGTATTAAAGAAATGTAAAATTGTAAGTGGGTGTGTACATTACAGAAACGCTTTTTCAAAAACATTTGTAACTACGATACGAACGTCATCTACTGTAACATGTAACGTGTACATTAGATATATGAATACTAATAGTATATCGAATGGGATGGGATTTATCATCAGCAACATACCTGGAACTTTAACCTACTATATACCAAACTCAGTGCTCACTAACACTATATAAGAAAGTAATGAAAATTATAAACTATTCATTATCGAACAATATATCTTAAATCTTTTATTTTATAGATAGATATAATATACCTGTATTGTCGATATACTTAAGTTATTCTTATACGTTGCTATTATAACTGAATTATGTAGAAGCAAACGTGGTAAATAAAACAATATGGCCGCCAAATTGACCAAAAAGATGATATAATTCATATTACATACAAATATATGACTTTCAATTAGGTATATTTATTATTATTGGAGTCCAGTAAGGTACACATCTATCGCGGTTGTAACATATGTTTGATCAATTTCACACGAACGAATGCCCAGGTAGCAGTTAATCACTACATAGTGTACCAATTCAAATAAAAAAAGAATCATTAAAATCGGTTCACAATTGACTCAAATATCGATTAACATACATAAAAAAATACATACAACCGAATATAGTAACCTCCTCCTTTTTCGAAGTCGGTTAAAAAAAAGTCCTCTGTCAGCTTATCTGTTCGCGATAAAGTCAAAAACTACCATTTTCACCAGTTTTTTACCATATTTTCACCAGTAGTTAGAATGATTATTCATGGGGAAGGTTTACGTATAATTTGTCAAGGTTTTCATTTTATTATCCGTCTCCGTCCGTATAACGTCTTCCGAGCCCGCTAGTTATCTGCCCGTAAAAGCCCCGTGAAAGTCGGTCCAATCAATTAGGAGATAGAAGGATATGGCGGACGAAGTCTTGAGAAACAAAATAAAATAGTCAAAGTTACTTCTTATAAGGTGAGTTACCTTCCAGTGAAAGTCCCGTGAAAATCAGTTCAAGCATTACGGATATTCCACTGCGTCCGAAGGCGAATAAAAAACCTAAATTATTTTTTATGAGGTCTGTTATCTATCAGTGAATACCCCGTGAAAATCGGCCCAAAGTAATGCGGACGAAGCCGCGGACAAATAAAATACAATATGTCAACCGCTATAATTTCGGTTATCTGGCAGTAAAAAGTAAAATTCCCATTAAAATAGGTCCAGTCGTTTTGGAGATTACCCAGAACAAACAAACAAACAGACAAAATATAATAATATAAAAATATAGACAAAGTATAAAAAAAGTTTTTTTTGGTCATTTGTAGCCATATCCATTCATCAAAAAGTTGTTATTTTAATTGTACATACACAAACTTTATTTTTATAATACGTAATAGAGAACAAATAAAAAATTGGAAATAAAAGTAGTATGAACTATTTGAATAGGAAAACAAAATAAACTTCGAAAATGTTAGCTTTGATACTTACCACATAACTTCAGAATTGGCAGTATGGATTAATTCCTTCGCCTATGAACTATTTGAATAGGAAAACAAAATAAACTTTGAAAATTTTAGCTTTGATACTTACCACATAACTTCAGAATTGGCAGTATGGATTAATTTGGTCTTAGCGTGATGATATATAGCCTATAGCCTTCCTCGATAAATGAGCTATCTAAAACCGAAAGACTTTCACAAATCGGACTGGTAGTTCCTGAGATCATAGCGTTCAACCAAACAAACAAACTCTTCAGCTTTATATATTAGTATAGAATTGATGTGTTCTTGTATGGTAAGTATTTTGCAGTCACGTTGGTTGCGGATCTTCACGTTCATTTTATCGGGGTAGTCTGTATGATTTTATTGAGGTGTATGAATACAGACCGATATATATAATAACACTGTTGAATCTCGATAAGTCGAAATTTAATGGTCGAAAAGTTCAGGTATTGATTATAGAGGGTTACATAACGTTTTTTTTTACATTTTCACACTATTTTGAATGTTCACTTTAATCACAGGCACTTTTTGTAGTTTTCCCTTGATGAGAGAGTAATTTAAACTGCTCGCATGTGTTTTTCCTCTGTGAGTGTGCGATTTTCAAGAAACACTTTTAGAAATGAGTTTGAGACCAAGCGATTGCTCGATCGGCAAACATTCAAGCTATTGTTTGTCGCTACAACCGATCAGTCTTCTAATGTTTTATACTACAGGCTTTCATCAAATCTTAGCTGTTGTTTTCGTAGCAGTGTTAATCGTTTGCTGTTATTAACTTTCATGTAACTCTGCTTGTTTCCCTTTTTCATTTTGTAAATTGTATTCATTCACTAAAAACTGTTGCCTGACAATATCATGAATATATATATATGTACGACGCTTTTGTGTTTTGAAATAAGAGTCTACGGAAAAAATGGGAATATTACAGAGGACTGCGGATGTAATAAAATTATTCAAATCAAGATATTAAAATTATTCAGAGGTTATCTCCTAAAGTTCCAAAGATAGATGCTTAATATCTGTAAATCAAAAAGTTGATAGAAGTATACGCCATGATAATTTTATTTAAACGCAAAAAAAAAGTATAGGTTTTTGTTATGATGTTTTTTTTTTGTTTGTAGCTGAAACTATCTTGACCATTGTATTGGCATCATTGAGTTGATACTAACGTGAGATACTTGATTTTAGGACATAAACGTGGAGCCCGTGCCTTCATGTATGATCAACCAGCAAGGAATGAACCAACAACTCTTTTGTGCCGAGTTGGCTATTGAGAATGTCGTTTACCAAGGATTCAGTAAGTCGTTAGGAAGTAAAATATTAGGAACGGCTAAAATTGGATTTAGCCCATGAAATGTAACGACTCAACCAAATAACTTGCTTGCACCTCATCCTAGTATGGCACTAGTAAAATTATAGCAAAATTTTATTAGGGAATTGTTGAACTTCTACGGTCTTATTACAAAAACAAAATGAACACGGGTTTAACACGAATTTTGCTAAGCAGTGCCTAAAATTTTAAACCTAGTTGAACTCATATTTAAAATATTTTATTATAAAAGCGTATCTAAGCGATCTCTAGCTAAACATCTGGTGTAAGTGTTTATGCTAGCAATTCTGAATAGCATTCGTTGAATTCAGTCTCATTAGTCAAAAACATTCCATTACATACAGATATTTTGCGAACAATTTCAATTCATGAATAATATTTTTGATCTGATCTTCATCAAGAAAATTCATTTATTTTAAGTTAAATTGGTTATCATTGTTGTGACATTTTGTTTAAAAGAAAATAGTGTAATTGTTAAAATAAACAATTTATACAATTAATATATAACGTCAAAGTGCGTGAGATAGAATAACAGTATAATTTGAGATTGATAAATTTTCGAATACATTAGCAAATGTCAATAGTGTCATATAGTGGTTATGATTTACTTGTGAATCTCTAAAATTGTGTAATTTATTTATTTATTCTAAATCAATAATACCCAAGAAATTCATAATTTATTATGAAACGTCTTTCGCCGGCAAATAGAAATCATAACAATGAAACAAAAACTGGCAACTTAGACAAGTGTTAGAAGATATTAGCATTTAAATTATGTCCGTCTGTAAACAAGGGAAAGATACTCTTTTGCAATGAGACCTTTTTAAAGCAAGTATTCAACACGTATGTAACTTTTTTGTAATAATACAACTGGTGTATGAAATTCCAATTTTCGAATAACTTTCAACTGCAACTTGTTATTGGCGACTCATGCCGTCGAACATATGGGTACGATATTTCTAATATATTTAATGTTCATTTATTCTGCCCTTTTTGATCAGTAGAGGGGTCCAGCTAGTAGTGATCAAGGTAGAATCATTGGCTTGGTACTGGGTACAAATTCGTAAGAGTATTTATCATGTCTGCAGCATATATCCTTAGTGTTGTGCGAGGTATGCCCATCCCGAATGTTGCTCATCACTATACAGATTATACGGTTATTGTAGAGTAGATCAATATGTGAACAATGAAAAATGAATATCAATGGTGATGAGTGAACGTGTAATGTATCGGAAAAATATATATGTTAAAAAGATGAACCTGATCATGTTTCTTGGCGGTTCTTCTCGATGATTGGGTTGTTTTCCGAACCAGTGGTAGTTTTGACGTTCATAAGCGCCTTCTTAGGGCTTAAATTGATTAAAGTATTTTGATTTTGATTGAAGGTATACGATAGACGAAGTACCCTATCATGTCTGTTGACCATAACTCATTCATCACCGTAACGTATTCCAACCCGCTATTGTGCATCTATATATGACTTGTCCTATAAGTAGTTAATTTATCTATGGATCCAAATCAATGTAAATATACTGAATGCCAGCTGCGTTGAGTTGAGGTTATTGGTTAAATGGTCATTTAAATAGAAAGCATTTAAATGATAAATTAGGGTAATTCAAGGCGTAGATATGAACAATTAGAATAACGCTATGAATCTATGTAGCTTCACGTGTACGCCAAATCTCTCTATTATGTAAGTCAAAACATATTCTATTATCAATAAAATCTCTCTTCTTACCAATAAAATAATATCTAACTATACCGATGTTTGAGACACACCAGAATTTATAGTCTTATAATTTGCATTTTGTACTGACTTTTGTTGTTCGTGTCCTTACTACATATTATTAATAATATGTATGCGTACATATATTGTGTATGTATGTAATTTATATTTAGTACACTATTCATGTATTTGTTACTTTAGCTACAGTCGAGTGCTACGTCCATTTTTATTAGTGTTATAATTTTCTTTTTACTCAATTTTGATGTGAACATCTATTGACGCGCCTTGGAAATAAAGTCGACCCGTATGCCGTCACGACAAAGGATATGACGCTCTCTTATGTCGTCATGCCCCCTACGCCACCTCTCGACTGCTTTCTGTGCGCCCGTAAACTATACACAGCGCTACTTCTCTGTGTTGGTTGCGTATTATTTTTATAGAAACCTGTCACGTTTTCAATTGTAAATTATAATATTAACTTAAATATTTCACTTTTGGCGGGTGTCCCATGAAAATATACACTACATGCAATATTTTTTTCTCCACAATTCTGCTAGTTAGTTAATAGAATACTTTGTGCATTTATTAATTGTATCGCTTGCAGGTGTGGAGTATGCTAATGCAATTAATGCGGCCTCCGAGGAGGCGTTCCGCGTGATTATTCATAAAAGGCTCCATAATCCTATGCCTAAGAATGGTTAGCTACAATTTTAATATATTAATATCACTATTTCTGTATTCAATCATTTAGATTCGATTGGAAATCGTCCAAAGTTCATTAAATATTTATGTTATCGTTTACATGACACCTATGATCCCAGCAGTAGCAGTATAGAGGAAATTAAACTTTTTCTAATATTTTTATTGGTAACACTAAAGCTCATGAAAAGAATAAAAAATATCGGTTGCGTAACAGAGGAGGGAGATGTTCCTAACTACTTACCCACTGCCGACTTATACATAACTTTCCGGTCATATTTCAGTGATAACTTGCATACCGGTATACTTTTCATAATACAAGTTTATGATAAAGTCGCTACAATGGGGGAGGGTTAAAGGGGATGAGATTTATATGTATCAATTATGTAAAAAGTCTTTTTTTATCTTTAAGCGAATACAACAGTGACGGGCTGTGCCCCCGATTACATTCCAAAGGTCATGCTGTCCTCATTTGCCTTGTACAAGTTGAACTTAATTTGGGGCTATGCAGAAACATATAACCCTTCACTTCATTCACCCACATCACAGTTTGAATTTTCATATCCAACTGTTTCTATTCCGCCACTATCGCCGGTGTCGCCATTGTCACCGGCGTTGCCATTGTCACCGGTGTCGCCGATCGCTTCGGTAAGTTACATTTCAATTATTATTTGATTATAATTATCTGATAATTAAAGAAAAACATTGACAAATTATATACCTAACCTTAAATTCCTACTGGTGATAACTGCATGAAAATCCGTTAAGTTTAGTTAAGTTTGGGTTTATCGCGAACAGACATACAGACATGGTAGAGAACTTTGTTGTATAATATATAGTGATTATCTACCTCATGCGGCATCGCACGGGTGCTTAATATTCATCAACTTATTAATCATATCAGCCGGTATGAGATACTCTTTAAAGCCATACACCGCAATGTTTCGTCGATTTTAAATTCCTAGATATCCACAGTTCTGTGTTTTCCTATATACGGTGGTATATCAGCCTATGCATATCCAGCTATTCGCAGGCGGGCATGACAGCGGCGACCGGCGATGGATAATGTGCCACTCGGTCGTCGCCATTGTGTTTGGATTGTACTGTGCTTACCATCAGGCATAGTGCAGACATTTTGCCGTGCTACTATAAAAAAAAACAAAATATTTCTATGACATAGTTACAATACACCGACGTAGGATAGGATCTTTACTTAACCTACTAAGTATGAAATGATAATATTATTTCCCGCGCGCTAAACGTTGTTATAATTATAATGACCTAAAAACTGCACAATACTGAATAAATAGGATATAATTTTTTTTACCGTAATACGTAATCACTAAGAAATGTAACGACCAATAAAAAAAGTGTTTAACCGATGAAATAAGTTTCATTATACTTCGTTCTATTTTATGCAGTTTTCATACTCAACCAATACATACATACATACTCAACCAATACATACATACTCAACCAATTGAAGTCGTAGTGGTCTAGTGGTTTGACCGGTGGAATATCATTTTGATGTCCACAGGTTCGAACCCCGGCATATACATGTACCAAGGGAATTTTTCGGAATTCGCGTACATTTACTAATGTTAAATTAGTAACACTGTCCGCTGACGATCAAGGAAAACATCGCGAGGAAACGTGAACCTGAGAAATGTTCTTGTAATACTACTATGTGTGGGAAACTATAGAACTGTGGATTTCTCAGAGTTTGAAATCACCAATACGTCGTGCGCTGGCGTGGTGATTATGCTCATTACCTTCCTTTGGGTAGAGGCTTATGTCTGAGTATGAGCCTGGGTTCTTACAGGCTGATGATAATGATGATACTCAACCAATCATAGTACGTCCTTTGTTACTATTTCTATCAGAAATATATACCCTTGCTATTTTGTTTCTAATGAGTTATAATTATAGTAGATGTGTTTGTTTATAAAATTGTAACGGATAAGATTATATCTGAAATGTATCACCACCACCAATAGTTTCATCATGTCTGTTATACTTGTGCTTGGTGTGTATGGGGTTATTCAAGTATTACGTGAAGGAGGAAGGGTGATTGATTTTTTTTAATATCATAGGATGCAAACGTACAGGTGCGTCACCTGATGTCAAGTGATCACCACCGTCCATAGACACTAGCAACACCAGGGTAGTCGTAAGTGTGTTGCCAGCCTGTGCTCGGGGGAGGGGGAGGAGGATGTGTGTATTCGGCGCTCTCACTGACCGAACGAAACGCAACAATGCAAGCACTGTTACTTCACGTCGGTTTTCTGTGAGAGGGTGGTACTACTCTGGCCAAGTCGACCCACTCATGCTGAAACCGGTAATAACTTCAGCGTGGCTCCACCACCTACTTTTGTTGAAATAAAGGGTGGATCAGGATGTATAGGTCTGATATATGAGGCGTGCAGTTTTATCCACCATCGCCCTGTAATGAACCGCTATAACTTATTTCCTCTATACTTCTGTATACTATAAATTCCTTATTTCTAGACTTAGTAAGGAAATCAAAACAGATTAAAAAATACTTATATGCATGTTTAAATAAGGATGGGAGGGGAGCGGGGTAAGAGCATTGCTTACTTTTGCTAACCGGAGGGAGTAGGTGGTCAGAGATTATAAAAATTCAGCTTAAGTAATACTTGAACGTCAAACGATGTCAATACCATAATTACCATTATAATCCTCGTTAATCTTTTTGGCCGCTCTGAATATAGCTCTTAGTTCGGGTTTGCGCGTAATAGAGTAAATACAAAATAAATGGCATTTATTTATTCTTAATTTCTCTCTGTGTTATTGTTATATATATTATATTTGTTTTCTGAGCAACTATATCGTGAGCGGTCAGAAAATTTAACGAGGACTGTACATAGGTACCGCAGTGCAAGTAAAGTCTCGTGTTTTATCCCATTCAATATAATTTCAGTTTTAAAACAAAATTAATAATAATCAATTTATATTCTTAGAAGGACCCTTTCACTTCTGAAAGTAAATAAAATAACCTTTTTATTGTGCATCAATATCTTATTTATTTGATTTATATCCTAGATCCAATAATGTTTTACTTTGATAAAACTATTTTAAAGGTTTGAAGATTGAACATGGTTTAAACAGTCTGCCTATACTTCTAGGAAAATTTATAATGTAAAAACTAAATTAAACTTAGTTAAAAATGCATATACATTAAAAGTAAACCAGTAAGTAATAAATATGAAATCCCAAATTCAAGTGTCTAAGAAAAAATAAAACAGTGATACATATTGCATGAGATTATATTGCATCAAATATTTGATAAAGAATAGTCATATTTAAAATTGTATTATTTTTTGAATTTCATTTTATGATTGAGAGTCTAATTAATTTCCCATTCTCTATCCTTTATTCCTGCACTTTCCATATCTTATAATCAACCTATTTTAATATATTATTTCCACAAAAAACATAGAAAAATATTGAAATTTATTTCAGGAAGTAATTAGGTAAAAACACTATGTCATACATATTTACGATTCTTTTTACAAATTAATATTTATAATTGTAACTATAAATACATGATCTATCTAAAACATAAAAATGACTTATACCATAACTGATTTAAATGCACTGGAGATTGATATATTTTTAATTTACCCCTATAACATTGGATCTACTTTGAATAATTATAATTTATTTCTTAATAACATTACATATACTAACTACTGAATTGTTAAAAAGTTATGAACTCTTAGGTTTTTAGCATTATTTGTAATTCACATTTTCTTTTAAGAAATAAATAATTTACAGTTAACCTATTACCAGAGGTCAGGTCTAAATTGCCTAATGGACTTTGTTATTGGAATTGTCTTTATTTTGAAATATAAAAACCTACATACTTTTTTATTGTTATTTCAATAAAACATAGCACAACAATGCAGATTGCATTTTTTTTAAAGGATGCCCTTTGAATGATGGCTGTTTTTCTCAATGTACTCTTGCAGTCGGACCCTTACATCTGCAATTACGCAAGGGCGAAGCTCTGGCGAATATTTTCTTGCAAGGCCTCAATTGTCCTGGGATTGTTATTGTAAACTTTTTAAAGGATGCCCTTTGAATGATGGCTGTTTTTCTCAATGTACTCTTGCAGTCGGACCCTTACATCTGCAATTACGCAAGGGCGAAGCTCTGGCGAATATTTTCTTGCAAGGCCTCAATTGTCCTGGGATTGTTATTGTAAACTTTTGATTTGATATATATTCAGCATAAACTGATGCTTGGTTTTATTTTTAATTATGTGCTATGAAGTTTTAGACATCCTTATCTGTAAATAACAAAATAATGTTAATAAATACTAATATTCACAAGAATAATCTAAATCAGTTTTGACAATACCCATTGATTTATTTTAACGAAGTGTCACCTAGTTGGTGGAATATTCATTAAAACTGGTGCTGTTAACTAACTACTTCTATAGTGGAGAGAGATTGTTTTAGTGGTTGGTGGTTTTATTCTAGTAGATTGAGTAGAATTTAGTTTTATTTCGTGAAAATGCTGCTGAACTAATTACATGACTCCCAAATATTTTATTATTACATTTAATATAAAATAGTGGTTGATTGCATAAACAATATTACAGACTTAATATTCGCTAAATGTATGTTCATTTATTGCCCATGATTTAATATTTTATCCTACATAATATCCTAATTGTAACTAATATTATAAATTTGAATGTGAGTTTGTTTGTTTCTTACATTTTTCACATATTAACCACTCGACCTGTTGTTATGTAAGTTTGTATACACATTGACAGGCGAAAGAAAAGGTCATAAAGTTATCTATCATGTTGAAAAAAGTACTATTACTGAGGGGTAAGTCAAATACATACTACAGAAATGTGAAGCCACGGGTAAGACCTAGTAATATTATAAATGAGGAAGGCCACATATCCTCCATGTTTGTTACTCATTCACCCTGAAACTACTAAATAGATTTTGATTAATCTTTACAGTGTTATAGTTTATAAATCACAACACAGGATATAATTTATAAAGGTATTGTTTATACTATCAAAAATAAATAGAGAAATATGACATAAGTTTTAACATATCCTGCCATCTCAAAGCTACCTCTGGCTGTGTTGCATGAACTGCTACAGTTATATAAAAACAAAGCATGGTATCATCATTTATAATATATTAATATAAACAACATTTTCACAATACAACTTATATTTAAAACATAAATTTTCAGATCAAGCAGAGGTACTTACCTCTGATACTTAATATTGGCCCTTAGTGCTTTACATTTTTAAATGTTGATGGCATGTTGCTATCTGTTGATAATAAAATATAAAGTTAACAAAATATACTTTATGTATGGATAACACAATATAATATTCAAACTCTGTGTTAATAATTTATTAAGCAGGTGTTCATATTAAACAATTTGATTATTGTCTAGTAATACCTTCATCAACATGTCATCTATTTTACTGAGGTGTAACTGAATTTATATTTACCTGATTCACCTTTAGTTATGAGCATCTCTAGAATTAAAATGTTTCCAAGGGCTTAGGCAATGTGAGGAATTATAACATTCAAAATAAATGCATACAAATACTCTAATATTCTCAACATCATCTTCTATAAATTGAATGTTCAAAGCAACAAGATTTAATCTTTAGAATAGTTGTAGAAATTTAAAAAAATGTAGTAAGATATTTGAGTGTGCTCTGTTTACATTAATAACTCAGTTGCCTTATTTATACACTGAATAATATTGTAAATATATTCATAAACATCAATAATAACATTGTAATAGAAATTGAGAAATTATTGGTAACGCACTAATTGTTAGCTCAACAATGACTGGTCAGGACTCCTGTTGTCATGATCAAATATTGATAACCAGCTACTTTAAACACACAATGCGCTTTTACACACAAATAGTGAAATGCCAATCAAGTCGCAATGAAGATGGATGCTTTTAAGGATACAATCTATGTGGATGCAGACTATTCTCGTAGGTTTGCGATAATAGTGGAAACATCGGTCATGGGATTTATGGAGCTACCATGCAACTGTTTATTGATAATATAGGAAACCTCTGACTTTACTGAAATAAGATGCATGAATAAAAATTCATCGCAGTTCAGCCAGAATGTCCGATATTTTGCCTTATTAAAATCTGATCTTACCTATATATATCTTACTGATCTTAACTGATTTTATCTTTTAATAATATTCATTTTTCAATACCGTAAATTGACAGTTTTTTTATTATTTATTATTGATAACCAATCTTATTATAGCCATTGTCGAGTAGGTAATAAAATTACGTGTCTTGTGATAATTTCAATGCGCTGCCAAGATGTTGGCATGTTGTTGTTAGAACTTTCTAGGGAATTTTTGTGGCATCTCAGAATTAATGATCCACGGTATTATTTCCCATACACTTCACCTATGCACAATAACCGAACTATATTACGTCAAATGCCATCAATTTCACAAAATACAGTCATATAATACAAGATTATGACTAAAATATAAAAAACCACTACATGACATACAAAGATGGCGTGTATACTATAAATTCCTTATTTCTAGAGTTAGTAAGGAAATCAAAACAGATTAAAAAATACTTATATGCATGTTTAAATAAGGATGGGAGGGGAGCGGGGTAAGAGCATTGCTTACTTTTGCTAACCGGAGGGAGTAGGTGGTCAGAGATTATAAAAATTCAGCTTAAGTAATACTTGAACGTCAAACGATGTCAATACCATAATTACCATTATAATCCTCGTCAATCTTTTTGGCCGCTCTGAATATAGCTCTCAGTTCGGGTTTGCGCGTAATAGAGTAAATACAAAATAAATGGCATTTATTTATTCTTAATTTCTCTCTGTGTTATTGTTATATATATTATATTTGTTTTCTGAGCAACTATATCGTGAGCGGTCAGAAAATTTAACGAGGACTGTACATAGGTACCGCAGTGCAAGTAAAGTCTCGTGTTTAATTTGAATAGATGTCAGGAATAGGAACAGAGAAATCAGCAAATACGATGGAATTACAAGAAGAGCGCAAGCCGGTGAGAAAATGCTTGTCGTTAAAGAGGTCTCAAAGTTCTACGGGAAAAACGCTCGTCAGCAATAAAAAAAAATTACCATTGAATGCATCTAAGTTGGACCCGTGCCGTTTACTTACTTACATGGTGCCCGCACATTATTATAAAAACATAAATAGCAGTATCAAGGGGTCAAAAGGAAAACTCTTCAAAGTAGCGTTACACATAGAGGACACAATCTATTACGGAGCTCGTCCATAGACACTAGCAACACCAGGGTAGTCGTAAGTGTGTTGCCAGCCTGTGCTTGGGGGAGGGGGAGGAGGATGTGTGTATTCGGCGCTCTCACTGACCGAACGAAACGCAACAATGCAAGCACTGTTACTTCACATCGGTTTTCTGTGAGAGGGTGGTACTACTCTGGCCAAGTCGACCCACTGATGCTGAAACCGGTAATAACTTCAGCGTGGCTCCACCACCTACTTTTGTTGAAATAAAGGGTGGATCAGGATGTATAGGTCTGATATATGAGGCGTGCAGTTTTATCCACCATCGCCCTGTAATGAACCGCTATAACTTATTTCCTCTATACTTCTGTATACTATAAATTCCTTATTTCTAGACTTAGTAAGGAAACCAAAACAGATTAAAAAATACTTATATGCATGTTTAAATAAGGATGGGAGGGGAGCGGGGTAAGAGCATTGCTTACTTTTGCTAACCGGAGGGAGTAGGTGGTCAGAGATTATAAAAATTCAGCTTAAGTAATACTTGAACGTCAAACGATGTCAATACCATAATTACCATTATAATCCTCGTCAATCTTTTTGGCCGCTCTGAATATAGCTCTCAGTTCGGGTTTGCGCGTAATAGAGTAAATACAAAATAAATGGCATTTATTTATTCTTAATTTCTCTCTGTGTTATTGTTATATATATTATATTTGTTTTCTGAGCAACTATATCGTGAGCGGTCAGAAAATTTAACGAGGACTGTACATAGGTACCGCAGTGCAAGTAAAGTCTCGTGTTTAATTTGTATAGACGTCAGGAATAGAAACAGAGATGGAACTGCAAGAAGAGCGCAAGCCGGTGAGAAAATGCTTGTCGTTAAAGAGGTCTCAAAGTTCTACGGGAAAAACGCTCGTCAGCAATAAAAAAAAATTACCATTGAATGCATCTAAGTTGGACCCGTGCCGTTTACTTACTTACATGGTGCCCGCACATTATTATAAAAACATAAATAGCAGTATCAAGGGGTCAAAAGGAAAACTCTTCAAAGTAGCGTTACACATAGAGGACACAATCTATTACGGAGCTGGTGAGTTCTTCGTTATATGTTGTTAATAATATTATAAATGTGAGTTTTGTTTGTTTATTTGTTACGCTTTCAAGCCTTAACGAATCAAACGACCCTTGGAAAAGTGTATGTATATGTAGTCAGGGATACAAGAAAATCATAGGAGAAACGAACAGACGGTTAAGTGATCACCACCGTCCATAGACACTTGCAACATCAGGAGAGTCGCAAGTGCGTTGCCAGACTGTGTTTGGGGGAGGAGAGGGGACGGGGAGCGGGCAAGCGAAGTGGGCCTCCGGCGCTCTCAATGACCGAACGAAACGCAACAATGCGAGTACTGTTACTTCACGTCGGTTTTCTGTGAGAGGGTGGTACTACCGCGGACGAACCGACCCTTTCATGCTGAAACCAGTAATAGCGTCAGCGTGGCTCTACCACCATGTCACACGTTTGACCACACATTTTTATTTTCATGTTAAATTTACAAAAATTAACGAACCCTTAGTTCTTTTAATAATAATTAACATATTCTTATTTATAATTCTACAATAAACGACAGATATTTCAAATAATAAATGGCACGCTGACACACACATACGATGTTGCTTAGATACGGGCGGATTGACGGGAGAGTCGTCAAAAATAAGCTAACTAGCTAAGTTTTAACAATACGCTTTCGAAGCGTTTATGATGTATCTATATAGGTATAATGTCATTGCTTAGTATTTATTACACGCAAACCCGAACTAAGAGCTATATTCAGAGTGGTCAAATGTATTGACAAGGACCTTATTGATCTGTTGGGCCTTCATAGCTTCACCCGAGTAATATGACGAGGATTTGTATATTAGTATTTGTTACAGGGACTACCAAACGCAAGGCACATGAGAAAGCTGCGCGCGGTGCTTCTCGTGAAATCTTTAACATGGAATTCGAATCGGAGCCCTTTGAAACCACACTCCGTTTTGATTAATTAAATATGCAGTGCGTATTATTGAATGGAACTGGACCCCTCACTTGTTACTTGGAAAGAAATATATATCATAAAATAATTTGGTATTTTTTTACCCACTACCATTTTCCTGTGTTGTCGACCTTAGGGATCTTTCATAAATTACGTTCGCACTTATAGGGAAGGGAAAGGGAACATCACCTGCGTTGATGTGACAAGGCGGGTCGGGGAATCGAAGGAAACGTGACGTACAATTTAGCAAACATTTCGCTCATTTTTTAAGGTTAACTTCTTGTGGATTCTCTTTGAAATTCTGATCCACAACCTTTATGTGACGAAGAGTGGTGGGAGTAAACACTGTGTTGAAAACATCAGATCTCGTCCGATCACTGATGTTAAACAGCGCCGGGCGCGGTCAGTACTTGGATGGGTGACCGCCTGGGACCACACTGCGATGTAAGTGGTCGTGGTAACGGTGGTCAGAAAATGTGACATAGTGGGACGAAAGGGGGAAAAGATTAAAATTAAAATTTCGAGGTTTAAATTTGAAACGCGAATCATATTCGAGTTTTAATTTATGAAGAAAGCATTATTAGAAAGAAATTCAAGGTGTTTAAAAAAGTTCAAAACATAATGTATGTATGTACATGGGTAGGTAATGTTAAAATTAATGTTCCGGTATCAACAATTTTTTGTGCTTGCTGGTCAAATGTATTGTTTTTCATTACGTGTGACCTCGCAATTACTACTTATTGGGAGCACTATTGTTATTGTCCTATTCTCTAGTATTAATTCTACTTACGAGTGATATTTAAACGCAGTTTTGCTGATATACATGGAGGGACCTCGTACCACGTGTTATTGAAACGGCAGTAGCTATGTGCCCCAAAAAGTGATGGTTACATAGTACAACAGTATAGCCGAACTAGCATGCGCCTTAAGAAGCGTTGTAAGGGATTTAGTGAAAAAGTATTTATTCTTTGATTATGTCGTGTACATAAACAGAGTTTTTGCAAACAAACTAACGTATGTAGCTTAGACAATGATCTGCTACATGTCTTGAGTCATGAATATAAAAAAATCATATGAACACGGAGCTGGAAAAATTGGGATTACATGTTTTATCTAAAACCTTTCATTTCTCTATTATTAGTATCATCATTACATAGTATAAAATAAAGTCCCCTACTGCGTCTGTCTGTCTGTCTGTTCGCGATAAACTCAAAAACTACTGGACGGATTTTCATGCCGTTTTCACCAGTGGATAAAGTGATTGATGGGGATCGTTTTGGTGTATAATTTGACAAGGGTTTATTTTTAATCAGGGCAGGACAACGTCTGCCAGATCCGCTAGTTCTATATAAATAGCAGCGCGATATCAAATGTTGCCACAATGTACGGTAAATTTTGAAAATTGCCAGTATTCTGGTTGGCAATTGGTCAGTGCTGCTTGTGTCATTTGTTTAGGTTGCGCAAAAATTTAGCTCATATTACTTACATTTGAGGAGAACGGATGTCCTGCTTTCTTTGGATTCTAAATTATTTGGATAAAAAATACTTACACGAAAATACCTGCCGAAGTAAAATTCATCATATATGACTACATATCTATACATCATAGATGACTACAGTGTGACCAAAAAGAGTAAGGTGCTGAGATCTCAGTTTATGTTATGATTAAAATCATCTTCATATTTTCTCATTTTCAATTTTTTATGAAATAAGCATTTTTCTGACTACTAACCTAGTTTTTTAAAATTGATTTTAAAGTTGAAGGAGTATATTATAGGATATCCTGATTTTTTTTAATGTTTTTATAAATTTTAACTTTTGACCACAACTTAACTCCATATTATACAATGCACATTATGGCATGTTAACTGTAGGAAGAACTGATTCTCAAATACAGCTGCCAGAATATACATCAGTATGTATGTATTTATACTCCAGTGGGCTTGGCGGCAGATTTTCAACTTAAGAGTGAAAACTAGCCGATAGATAAAGCTTATTGATGTGAAACATCTATAGGTGAGGGTACACATGGTTGTTGGCGTGGCGAGACGTGGCTACGCGATGCCATGCGCAAGCGACTGTATGTAATCTCTCTTCCCGCACTGAGCTCGCATACTTATAGTATATACAATATTGTTTACTACGTTACACATGTGATTCACATCTACCAGGCGTCCCGTGACCAATCAATTTTTTTTATTGAAAGAAAGTTTAAGTCTACATCGATCGACTTGATTCCTGAATGCACTATCATCGAGCTATTTACTTATATAGATATGAAAAAAGCAGAAATTAATGTTTTGCATTAGGAACAAAAGTGTATAGTGTTAGCAACCAGTGTATAATATGAGTGTGTTGAAAAAGTAAGATGATTTTTCAAATTCCGCGGGCTACGTATATACAAATTTTAGTTTTTGTTGTGTTGGCACTCTCGTCACGATCATATGTATAAAAAACTTACCTAGTCTGTGCTCATATTATGTTCACAATTCACAGTTATACGCACACTATTTTCACTTCTCAGAATCGGATTTGTATCGAAAAGGCTCATCTATTTTTGGTTATCAATCCACTCTCTAGATGGCAATATTATATAATTTTTTTGGCAAGTTTGATAACAAAGATGGTCGATGACAATTAATTTTGACATTTCAAACTGACAACTTTCAACTATTTGTTTTCATTCTCTTTGTTCATTTTTTTTCTCTCTACGTATTTGTTGCGAGAGTGTGCTTCGTTAAATTTTCTTGTCCCCCACAAACAATTTTGTCTATGTCCGGATCTACTTATAAACATTGACTCCTGCATATACATACTAGGATTTAGATATGCCTTACGATGAATATATTCATTACAAATAAAAATGATCAAAAACTTGTATACGATTTACGCAGTACCGCTGTATGCATACCTACATAGCTATAAATGTACGTTTATAACCAACAATATTAGTTCGAAACTCATATTATAGAGGCGCTGATTGGAAAGAACGAGTGCGACCTCTATTTATATAACGTACTCTGTGGTTATACGTAGTATCCTCTTAGTAGTCTGTGCACAGTTATAAATTTATATTTATAAAAACATTTATAAAATATGAATTCTTTGTTTGTTTGTGAGGGCAAAAAGGTTAGAAGAGGCAAGGGTGCTCAGCGATTTTGTGTTGTTGAAAAACATGGTTCATAGAATTTTCGTCTAATTTTGTGCAAAAAATGGAATAATAAGTGCTCGAAAACATTCAAAATGCTGACAGTGAGTGTACTTAAAATGTTCATAGGTAGTTTAAGCACTTCCAAGAGGGTCGAGAAGATGCCAGCGACGAACTGAATGCTGCTCTGAATACCCCATCACGTCAATAACTGATGAAGAAGTTGAAGTAAAGAGAATATATCGGAGAACCGTCGAACCGGCTTTAGAGAAGTTGCTAATGACGTACGTAACTTAGTTGGTTCGTGCCTTGCAATTTTTTCAGATGTTTTGGACATGAGATGTGTCTCGACGAAGTTTGTTCCCAAAGAGTTTTTTTTAACCAGAAGAACATTCGCATGAACATTGCTCAGCAGGAGTTGAATGACGTTATTGATACTATTATTGAGGAGAAAAGAACTACTAGATAAGAACTGGAAAAAATGCTTATTGTAGTGCCAACGAGTGTATTATATCTAAGGGTAAATACTTTGAATGGGAAAATATTAATATTGATGAATGAATAAAAAGATTTTATTAAAAATGCAGTCGCCTTACTTTTTTAACATACCTCATACAATATTTTTATAGTTTATGTTGTAGAGTCAAAATCTGTTATAATGACATCAAAGGGACTACTTATATTTAGCTGTAAAAACCAATAGTAACAACTGGTTATCTTTTCGAGATACAGCATTCAGCCAGGACTTTTGTTCTGGGTCAATTATAACCGATATGTTTTTCTAAATAATGTCGCCATAAACTATTTTGACTGTATTATACTTGTGATTTGTTTTATTGAGGAGTGTCATTGCTGAAATTTTTAGGTTTTCAATTCAAAAACTTTAAATTCCAACGGTACTATCCCATTTCAATGATAACTATAACATAAAGCTAATTGTACAGTGCTATCCAATATCATCGATAGCACAAGATTTAGTGAAGTTTAGAGAATAAAGATCTGTTAATGTATATAGAATAATGTAAAATTTCACTCACATTAACTGAGATTTAACGCACCCTCTATATCTACTAATTTCAACATAATTAATTACTACAAAATCAGAAATATTTCAAGCTTATTAAAAACATGGTAAATAATCAATATATCAGAGGATATTTTAATCACAGGAAATACGCCCATATAATCAATTTTAAAATATTGTTTGTCAGTACGAGATTTTGAAGTTAAATTCATGACTATTAAATCATCATCGTACTGTGTTCATATTTTATTACATATTTTACTTACACCAAATTGATTTGACCAAATGAAATAATCTGAATGCAGTTTTGAAGACTCTTAAGAAAAGGTAATAAATTATTCTTAAAGTGGGTTTTAAACACAACAAAAATGTTATTTATCTCTAAAAATTCATACTGATAATTTATAGATATTAAGAATATTAAATCAATTAAATTGAAAGGATTATACTTACTTCAATAATTGATATTTGAATTTGTTACAATAATTTCATATATTACCTAATGATACAATTAGTTAATTAACCATAAGGAACTAACTATACCGGATAACGAGTTGCCTTAATTTGAAAAGTTATTCTGAATAGGATCACTGAAAAATAGTGAAAATCATTTCCACACTATTTTACAGCTCATTCCATGATCACTGTATTCGTGGAAGCAAGCTCCTCTGGATCTGAACTGTTTTTGATCTGTATTTATTCTATATTCCATATCGTGAGCGGTCAGAAAATTTAACGAGGACTGTACATAGGTACCGCAGTGCAAGTAAAGTCTCGTGTTTAATTTGAATAGATGTCAGGAATAGGAACAGAGAAATCAGCAAATACGATGGAATTACAAGAAGAGCGCAAGCCGGTGAGAAAATGCTTGTCGTTAAAGAGGTCTCAAAGTTCTACGGGAAAAACGCTCGTCAGCAATAAAAAAAAATTACCATTGAATGCATCTAAGTTGGACCCGTGCTGTTAAAACCTAATCTGCAAAACATGAAGCATTATCAGCTAATTGCACCAATCCACAGATATCCTCTTTATTTTTATTATAGAGAAGGCTTGCTTCAAGAAGATTGTCACCAAATATTATGGAGCAACAACTGTTAGCTACTTTAGAACTTGAAATTCAAACAGTATATACAAAACATTTTCAATATTTATCCCATTCAATATAATTTCAGTTTTAAAACAAAATTAATAATAATCAATTTATATTCTTAGAAGGACCCTTTCACTTCTGAAAGTAAATAAAATAACCTTTTTATTGTGCATCAATATCTTATTTATTTGATTTATATCCTAGATCCAATAATATTTTACTTTCATAAAACTATTTTAAAGGTTTCAAGATTGAACATGGTTTAAACAGTCTGCCTATACTTCTAGGAAAATTTATAATGTAAAAACTAAATTAAACTTAGTTAAAAATGCACATACATTAAAAGTAAACCAGTAATAAATATGAAATCCCAAATTCAAGTGACTAAGAAAAAATAAAACAAGTGATACATATTGCATGAGATTATATTGCATCAAATATTTAATAAAGAATAGTTATATTTAAAATTGTATTATTTTTTGAATTTCATTTTATGATTGAGAGTCTTATTAATTTCCCATTCTCTATCCTTTATTCCTGCACTTTCCATATCTTATAATCAACCTATTTTAGTATATTATTTCCACAAAAAACATAGAAAAATATTGAAATTTATTTCAGGAAGTAATTAGGTAAAAACACTATGTCATACATATTTACGATTCTTTTTACAAATTAATAATTATAACTGTAACTATAAATACATGATCTATCTAAAACATAAAAATGACTTATACCATAACTGATTTAAATGCACTGGAGATTGATATATTTTTAATTTACCCCTATAACATTGGATCTACTTTGAATAATTATAATTTATTTCTTAATAACATTACATATACTAACTACTGAATTGTTAAAAAGTTATGAACTCTTAGGTTTTTAGCATTATTTGTAATTCACATTTTCTTTTAAGAAATAAATAATTTACAGTTAACCTATTACCAGAGGTCAGGTCTAAATTGCCTAATGGACTTTGTTATTGGAATTGTCTTTATTTTGAAATATAAAAAACTACATACTTTTTTTTTTTTATTTCAATAAAACATAGCACAACAATGCAGATTGCATTTTTTTTAAAGGATGCCATTTGAATGATGGCTGTTTTTCTCAATGTACTCTTGCAGTCGGACCCTTACATCTGCAATTACGCAAGGGCGAAGCTCTGGCGAATATTTTCTTGCAAGGCCTCAATTGTCCTGGGATTGTTATTGTAAACTTTTGATTTGATATATATTCAGCATAAACTGATGCTTGGTTTTATTTTTAATTATGTGCTATGAAGTTTTAGACATCCTTATCTGTAAATAACAAAATAATGTTAATAAATACTAATATTCACAAGAATAATCTAAATCAGTTTTGACAATACCCATTGATTTATTTTAACGAAGTGTCACCTAGTTGGTGGAATATTCATTAAAACTGGTGCTGTTAACTACTTCTATAGTGGAGAGAGATTGTTTTAGTGGTTGGTGGTTTTATTCTAGTAGTTTGAGTAGAATTTAGTTTTATTTAGTGAAAATGCTGCTGAACTAATTACATGACTCCCAAATATTTTATTATTACATTTAGTTGATTATATAATCAATATTACAAACTTAATATTCACTAAATGTATGTTCATTTATTGCCCATGATTTAATATTTTGTTATATAATATCCTAATTGTAACTAATATTATAAATTTGAATGTGAGTTTGTTTGTTTCTTACATTTTTCACATATTAACCACTCGACCTGTTGTTATGTAAGTTTGTATACACATTGACAGGTGAAAGAAAAGGTCATAAAGTTATCTATCATGTTGAAAAAAGTACTATTACTGAGGGGTAAGTCAAATACATACTACATAAATGTGAAGCCACGGGTAAGACCTAGTAATATTATAAATGAGGAAGGCCACATATCCTCCATGTTTGTTACTCATTCACCCTGAAACTACTAAATAGATTTTGATTAATCTTTACAGTGTTATAGTTTATAAATCACAACACAGGATATAATTTATAAAGGTATTGTTTATACTATCAAAAATAAATAGAGAAATATGACATAAAAGAAGAGGCAAGGGTGCTCAGCGATTTTGTGTTGTTGAAAAACATGGTTCATAGAATTTTCGTCTAATTTTGTGCAAAAAATGGAATAATAAGTGCTCGAAAACATTCAAAATGCTGACAGTGAGTGTACTTAAAATGTTCATAAGTAGTTTAAGCTCTTCCAAGAGGGTCGAGAAGATGCCAGCGACGAACTGAATGCTGCTCTGAATACCCCATCACGTCAATAACTGATGAAGAAGTTGAAGTAAAGAGAATATATCGGAGAACCGTCGAACCGGCTTTAGAGAAGTTGCTAATGACGTACGTAACTTAGTTGGTTCGTGCCTTGCAATTTTTTCAGATGTTTTGGACATGAGATGTGTCTCGACGAAGTTTGTTCCCAAAGAGTTTTTTTTAACCAGAAGAACATTCGCATGAACATTGCTCAGCAGGAGTTGAATGACGTTATTGATACTATTATTGAGGAGAAAAGAACTACTAGATAAGAACTGGAAAAAATGCTTATTGTAGTGCCAACGAGTGTATTATATCTAAGGGTAAATACTTTGAATGGGAAAATATTAATATTGATGAATGAATAAAAAGATTTTATTAAAAATGCAGTCGCCTTACTTTTTTAACATACCTCATACAATATTTTTATAGTTTATGTTGTAGAGTCAAAATCTGTTATAATGACATCAAAGGGACTACTTATATTTAGCTGTAAAAACCAATAGTAACAACTGGTTATCTTTTCGAGATACAGCATTCAGCCAGGACTTTTGTTCTTGGTCAATTATAACCGATGTTTTTCTAAATAATGTCGCCATAAACTATTTTGACTGTATTATACTTGTGATTTGTTTTATTGAAGAGTGTCATTGCTGAAATTTTTAGGTTTTCAATTCAAAAAGTTTAAATTCCAACGGTACAATCCCATTTCAATGATAACTATAACATAAAGCTAATTGTACAGTGCTATCCAATATCATCGATAGCACAAGATTTAGTGAAGTTTAGAGAATAAAGATCTGTTAATGTATATAGAATAATGCAAAATTTCACTCACATTCACTGAGATTTAACACACCCTCTATATCTACTAATTTCAACATAATTAATTACTACAAAATCAGAAGTATTTCAAGCTTATTAAAAACATGGTAAATAATCAATATCTCAGAGGATATTTTAATCACAGGAAATATGTCCATATAATCAATTTTAAAATATTGTTTGTCAGTACGAGATTTTGAAGTTAAATTCATGACTATTAAATCATCATCGTACTGTGTTCATATTTTATTACATATTTTACTTACACCAAATTGATTTGACCAAATGAAATAATCTGAATGCAGTTTTGAAGACTCTTAAGAAAAGGAGATTATTTCATTTGGTCAAATCAATTTTGTGTAGGTAAAATATGTAATAAAATATGAACACAGTAAGAGGATGATTTAATAGTCATGAATTTAGCTTCAAAATCTCGTACTGACAAACAATTTCTTAAAGTGGGTTTTAAACACAACAAAAATGTTATTTATCTCTAAAAATTCATACTGATAATTTATAGATATTAAGAATATTAAATCAATTAAATTGAAAGGATTATACTTACTTCAATAATTGATATTTGAATTTGTTACAATAATTTCATATATTACCTAATGATACAAATAGTTAATTAACCATAAGGAACTAACTATACCGGATAATGAGTTGCCTTAATTTGAAAAGTTATTCTGAATAGGATCACTGAAAAATAGTGAAAATCATTTCCACACTATTTTACAGCTCATTCCATGATCACTGTATTCGTGGAAGCAAGCTCCTCTGAATCTGAACTGTTTTTGACCTGTTTTTATTCTATATTCCATAAATGAAAAATAATCTACTATTGAAGTAACTAATTGCACCAATCCACAGATATCCTCTTTATTTTTATTATAGAGAAGGCTTGCTTCAAGAAGATTGTCACCAAATATTATGGAGCAACAACTGTTAGCTACTTTAGAACTTGAAATTCAAACAGTATATACAAAACATTTTCAATATTTATCCCATTCAATATAATTTCAGTTTTAAAACAAAATTAATAATAATCAATTTATATTCTTAGAAGGACCTTGTCGCTTTCACTTCTGAAAGTAAATAAAATAACCTTTTTATTGTGCATCAATATCTTATTTATTTGATTTATATCCTAGATCCAATAATGTTTTACTTTGATAAAACTATTTTAAAGGTTTGAAGATTGAACATGGTTTAAACAGTCTGCCTATACTTCTAGGAAAATTTATAATGTTAAAACTAAATTAAACTTAGTTAAAAATGCACATACATTAAAAGTAATTAAATTCCAAATTCAAGTGACTAAGAAAAAAAAAAAAAATGATTCCTACATATTGCATGAGATTATATTGCATCAAATATTTGATAAAGAATAGTTATATTTAAAATTGTATTATTTTTTGAATTTCATTTTATGATTGAGAGTCTAATTAATTTCCCATTCTCTATCCTTCATTCCTGCACTTTCCATATCTTATAATCAACCTATGCTTTCTTCTACAATGCGGAACACAAGATGAATTCATCATCAAGGAAAGCTCTTCCCGATTAATTATTAACGAGGATCGAATAAGGTGTTTTACACTCTCAAGATTTTCTTACATTTGATTTTAAGATACCTAATGAATACGTTGATAAGTTTAAACTTCAATTGATAACCGCCAAAATTTTTAACACGAATAATAGTGCTGCAAGCGTACAATTTCCTTTCTTCCTTTTTTTGTGTTTTTTTTTATTCTTCAAGGAGTATTATATAGGGGTATATGTGTGGATTTGGTTGTTTCTTTTTGTGTGCTTATTGGAATTATGAGAAACTATGAACGAAATCCAGAATGAATTTTTGGTACCAATAATTATTATTGTTTTCAATTATGTAAAAAAATGGCTAAATAAGCAACCTTTCATCGTATACGACAATTTCCAATTTATTAAAATAACGATATGAGGGGGTATATCAGATTTTATTTGAAGGGAATTAATGAAAGAGTTTTTCATAGCGCCAATATTAATAATGTAGGCTCTTTGATTGAATGAGGCTACCTACGTGCATGTATTGCAAATTTATTAACAGGGCAAATCGTTATTGAACCGTAGTCTAAAAGGCTTCTTATTGTAAACCTGTAATCTCATTGTAAATTAATTTAATGTGATAAGCACCTTACTAAACTCTAGAAAGTGCTCTTGCAATGATAATATTTGTTTCACATTTACCAACTATGTAATTATATAATTAACATGCGGAATGTCAGTACACTTGTTATCAAATTATCTCTCAATGGTTACTACCTATTTTAATATTTATAGGAAACCACGCCGTATTTAGAAAAATGCTGTGTGAGTTTATTTTACTCCGATAAAAACAGCTTTTTTACTTTTGGAAATATAGTCAGTAAACTGGAAGAGATAAATAATGTTCATACAACCATTGTGGTAGTCTGCCAAGTTATTGTTCATTAATATAGTAGTAAAAGAGCATACTCATTTTTCGAAGGCCGGTAACGTATTTGAGATTTCCCTCTTGTCGCTGGTGTCCTTGGGCGGTGGTGATCACTTACCATCAGATGACCCGCATGTTCGTTTACCGCCAATCGCATAAAAAGAGCTAATTCTATTAAACTGCTACACTAATATGTTAATATATATATCATCAACATAGCTAATATACAATAATTGTCCATTGCAGAGAAACAGTTTTTTAGAGTAACAAAAATTTCAAGAATAAGGTCAAAGCAAATATTAAAGAAACATTATTATTCTCTAATTTGTTTTTTAAAGTGAAAGCATCTTTAACCGCGTTGAGCGGTATTTTTGGCAGGAGATAAATTTATAATTTCGCGACATGCCATGCTACGTAATCATCACCAGCCGTGTTGTGTTTGCGTGACTTGCGTCGGACTAGTAACGCGTAGTATACGGGCCTGTGTCATGTAATATTAATATTTAGTAATTCATTATACGTTTGATTCATTAATATAGTTTGTAAAAATGTTAATAATTATTGCTCCGAGTGCCAATAGATATGAAAACCACACTAATGTTAATAATTTCAATAAACAAATTCTGAAATTTAAATATTGTCATTCACACTATAATTATTATGAATATTGAAAAGAGACCACATTTATATCATTGGCTTGAGTTTTCAATTCTGTGCTTGCTTATGGCTGTCTCGACTTTTTTGTACTACCAAGTCAATCTCTCCATAATCGGCTAAATATATCAGGAAATGCAGCCACTAGTGACACATTTTATTCAAGGCAAAATTGCCTTGCTATCAAATAAATAGCAGTTCTTAACAGAAACAAAACTTCTCGTTGAAGTGAAACTTTTTTACGCACGCTTGACTTAGGGGAGTAAGCGGGTGAATGCGTGTGGAGATCTGAAAATTATAACTATGCTGTTAGGTCTGCAATCAGGATACACGAAATATCCTTGTTTTTTATGCGAGTGGGACAGTAAAGCATGAGAAAAGCATTACGTTTAGATACAATGGAAACCTCGTACAAATCTCAAACCTGTTATCAAAAACGTTATACGAGAAAATTTAATTGATCTTGTAAAAATGTTATTACCTCCATTTCATATTAAACTCGGTTGATGAAACAGTTTGTTAAGGCATTGTAAAAAGTAAATGATAGTTTTCAATACTTGAGTAGAAGATTTCCAAGATTATCAGATACCAAAATAAAAGAAGGAGTGTTCGATCGACCACAAACTAGCTCTTTAATGACCGATGAATAATCTGATGCAACACTGAATACTACTGAATTAGAAGCTTGGTAGGAGTTCAAAGATATTGTCAACGATTTTTACGAAATCACAAATACGTTGACTATTGTAGCAAACTTATTAAATAAGTATAAAAAAATGGTGTGTAATAATATAAGTATAAAAGTCCATTAGCTACATTCACATGTGGATTTTTTCCCTGATAATCTTGGTGATTATAGTGAAGAATAGAGCGAAAGGTTTCACCAAGATATAAAAACTATGGAAACAAGGTACCAAGGTTGATGGAATGTGAATATGGTGGCTGATTACTGCTGGTCAATAAAACTTGATATTATTGATAATTCTCATAAAAAATACACCCAAATGTAATTTTATCGCTAAATGTAAAATATGTCACACAAAATAGCCCTGTAATAATTATTGTACTTGATATTTTCTTTGTAAGTTTTCAAATATATGCATTTATAATATTATAATAATTAAATAATTTTTTTCTTAAAATATTAAAATAAAAGCTTTTTCCTTTCTCTAAAAAACCTGATGTGTTAGAGTAATTATGTAGGTTTTTGTGTGTTCAAAATACTATAAATTAGTGATATTTTTCTCTAAAATCAGAACAACGTTCAAAAAGTTTTCATTTGTCAGCCGGTGTTATCCATTACCTTTTAATAATCGTTAAAACATATATATCAATGACTTTTCTATATACCTATTTAAAACGAGAAAATAACATTTAATTTTGATAAACCATACCTCATAAAGTTTAAGCAGCGTTAGCAATTTAGGCGCCCGTAAAATCGTTTTATCGCTTAATAAAGAAAATATATAGATTTATCTTAATCTCTTTAAATATAATATTTGTTGATTATACCCATAAACCTCGTGGAAGATATTCAACAGATGATGTGAAAACCGTATCAAAACCCCTTATATAATTGGAACAACTAAGAGAAGACGCGCTGACTCGGAAACTAACTTTCTTTTATACTATTTATTGATACTATATAAAATTATTTAAAAAACAATTCATTAATTGTTATTAGTTTTGTGTGTTTTGATTGTGTGTACTGTTTTTGGTGGCAATTATTCTGCATTATACTTAAATAAGTGAAATGTTTACATATTTTTTTTAATTGTTAATATTTTAATTACACATTATTCCAATTTACACTATTTCAAAAACATTTTAATACGTTGGCAATACTGTGAGACTAATGCGATATATTTTATATATTTGTTTGCTGTAGGTTTTCGATGTCTATGCCTAGACTAGGAACATATTACCTTTTAAATTAATACAAACTATGAAATGATCTCTGAGTTGGCTGCTGAGTCTAGATACCTTTGTCTTTTCGTTAGGATCGAAAGAACAGGTACTAAACAAATTTATGGTTGTCTTGATTGTTCACTGGATATGTGTTGTTGAACAGGTATATATATGTATACTGTTAGTTTCTGGTAGCTAGTTAAAATTTGAACACATATTCTGGGTTCTATGTAATCTACGTTTCAATTTAATATCGATTGC
This sequence comes from Antheraea pernyi, assembly GCA_015888305.1. Taxonomy (NCBI): domain Eukaryota; kingdom Metazoa; phylum Arthropoda; class Insecta; order Lepidoptera; family Saturniidae; genus Antheraea; species Antheraea pernyi. The sequence continues at coordinate 21,850 of MU159786.1, read as the reverse complement.
CATTACATAGTTCATAAAGGTGTATCGTTTAAATATACATCTGAGCGTCCAGCAATACACTATCATGTCGTCTCCAAAGCTAGAGTTAACTTTAGAAGAATACCGCAAACAATTTGAAAGTGTACTAAGGTGTTATCTGAAAGTCAAGAAATTTAAGAAAGAATTTAAAGACGATTTGCAAAATTATGAAGAGGTATCGAATAATATGACTCGCCTCGAGTGCGTCATGTATAATCTTGCGGGTGACATACTGGATCAAATGGAAAGTGTTAAACGTGACAATAAAGTACCTCAGAACGTAGCTGTGATCAACAGGGAGAAAATTGAGAACGAATATAGGAAGAGTGTTTTATTTTGGGGCCTAGAACTAGTATCGAAAGAGAACTTAACATCTGCAATCGTCGATATTGTGCGTAATAAAATGCGCATACTGATATCACAAGAAGATATTCGATTTTGTTACGTTTACGCTGATGTGCCAGATATGAAGGTACGCTCTATACTGGTCAGATTTCAAAGTTACCGTATATTTTCAATGATATGGAAATCCAGGAACAAACTTAACGATACCGATATTTTTGTGACGTCACATATGCCAATGATGGCGCGTAAACTATTCAGTGCATGTCAAAAAGCTTTTGGCATTCATAACTCTTTTGTCTTTCAGGGATATATTATTGTTATTACTCCCGATAAAGCCGTCCACTGTGTGAAGTCTGATTTATACTTGAAAACGCTAATTGATATTTGGTTAAAAAAAAAATAATTTTGTCATTTTTTTTTCGATAGTGTTTTACTATTTCTCTTAAATATTACATTTGTTTTTTTATTGTTGTTATTCAACATCCTTTTTTTTCTGTTTAGCACTTTTATAGCATTTATTCATTTAGGTATGTTCTAAGTTAATTGTTTTCGTATATATATTTTTTTTCATATACTAGCGTCTGTCAAAATTCTGTTCAATTTATAAGCGCTATAATTTTTGTTTGGTACGTTTTCTGAAGTTAACGTAAAGTTGTTGAGTTTTTTTGTTTGAAATAATTATTTGTTTAGTATTAGTATAAAACCATGTTCTCATTTTTATATACAAATAACTTTATTTTTCTCATCTATCGAATTTATCAATGGCACAGTAGGTGCATTTTTGTTTAATAAGCGTTCTTGGATTTACGCAAATGTTTTGTTTAAAATATTTATTCGTTTATTAATAATATAAATGTAGCTATGTTCTCAGTTTTGATTCGCTATATAAATATTTGTTTTTCATATCTATTAGTTTTCTTAGATTAACAGATTTTTTTTGTTAAAATATTTATTAATTTAGAATTAGTATAAATCTAGCTATGTTTTCATTTTTGATTCGGTATATAAATATTTGTTTTTCATATCTATTACCGTGTGTTATCAGCTGTCAATTATATACGCACCACAATAGGTGTATTTTTTGTTTAATAAGTATTCTTAAATTAAGGTTTTTTTTTGTTTACAATATTTATTTGTTTAGTAATAGTATATATTGAGCTTTATTCTCGGTTTTGATTTGATATATAAATAATAATATATCTCTTATAATAAAATATCTCTTTATTATATTTATAAAGTTATCGATGTTTTGAGTTCTTTTCTAAGGCATTCTAAGGCTTTATCTATTAGTAGATAATAGTATAAATTGGGGTATGTTTTTGCTTTTTATTTGATATATAAGTATTGTTTTTTTATATCAACTGGCGTGTTAATTATTTACGCGTCACAGTATTTTTTTTTTAGTTCAAAATATTATTTCTCACATAAAAGTATTCATGTGTTCATTTCTTACATTGTTATTCTTAACCCTTATTAATACTCTTATTATTTGCACATTTTTTTTTATTGATATATGTATATGTAATTTGATAAGTCTTTATAATTTGTTGTCTAAACTACTACGTATTGTATCCATTATAAATTACATATAGTTTTTCCATAGAAATTTAAAATTCCCATAAAATTTTCTACAAGACAATCCGAATCCTACAGCTTCAATTTAAATTTATTTCACTTATATGTGGTGGCTAAACGGTAATACGTACAATTTTACCAAATTTGAAAACTACGTATAATTAATATAGGTTATAATAATATGATAAAGTTAAAAATTGTGATATAATTATTAAAATTATTCAATACTATTAAAAAATTATCATGTTAAATAATTATAAAAGTTAAAAATAGAACAACCAAGTTGTCGTTATAATAATGAAAGACAGGTGATGTCATATGTCTTACAGAACATTTTGGAGTTTCATGTTTATGTGAGGCATTGTCTCTTAAAAATGAATCTCATTCTTGGTCTGTAATTGGTGTTTATATATAGAGATTTGTAATAAAAACAGTTAATACAATTATGTCTTTGTCTTTATACACACTAGGAGATGTAATAGACCATAATGTATTATTATCAAAGAAGGCAATAATGGTAATAGATGGCGACGATATGTTTTAATCAAGAGATCAAAGATCCATGTACTTAACAACTACATCGTTATTCATAGTAATTGTTTTTGAACTGGACATGGGAATCGAATCCAAAATAGGCGGTGCGGGTGCGTCACCGCTGGGCTCAGAGAGATTTTTTCTACCTTTGAAATACTTATTTTCAGCTATCTTTACTTCTAAATAATTTTGTAAACTAAATATTCATAATATCACATATGCCTCTTCTAAGTCGCGCCAATATAATTGCTCTCGACTCTACAGATCCAATCAAATTTAGTTATTTTCTTTAGAAGCCAACTAATTCCGGCAGGGGTGCGTACGATACTATGATTGCTTAAACGAATTCATTCCTCGGGAAGTAGTTCAATGCATTACCTTTGTCGATTCTTAGAGACATATGTACAGACGTTTGGCACTTAAGCTTATCACTGTTATGAATTTCGTTGCTACCTTGTGGGTATTGTGTGTGTCTGTGGCGAACGTGAACGTAGTCAACATTTCGCACAGGAAGGGTAGGCTCTCCTTATTGCAGACATTAATTATAAATTTTGTGATTTTCCGGTCATGGATGCAACATTTAATTTTTAACAAGTCTAACAGCAAACCTCTTATCTTCCTTAACAAGTTTTCACAAACACGTTTGTTATAACAGGTCAATTTGATCGTTACTTCTAATATAGTTTAACTTATTTGAAATTGAAAAGCCCTCTAGAAGGTGAAAACGAGGTTCAACCATAGTTCGTAGGTGCTAGAGCAACGCTGAAGCTATTACTGATTTCAGCACGAATGGGTCGGCTTGTCTGGAGTAGTACCACCCTCTCACAGAAAACCAACGTGAAGTAACAGTGCTTGCGTTGTTGCGTGAAGAGGGGGGCTCTTCACTCACCCTTCCCCCTAAATACAGGTTGGTAACGCATTTGCGACACCTCTGATGTTGTTTGTGTCTATTGGACGGTAGTGATCACTTAACATCAGGTGATCCAGCTGTTCGTTTGCCTCCTATGACATAAAAAAAGTTAGCTTTACTTTACGATCCATATCAAACAATATCAAAACAAAAAAATAAGAATCTTGTTGCTTACAATGGTTATTCCGATAAGCTAAAACATTCACTAATTAATTGACCATGATGTCTGTAAGTGTTGTGCTTGTCGTTGTGTATTACAGCGGCCTACTCTGGAAGAACTAAATTATATTAAAAAATAAAAAAAACCTATAAAGTGACTTGGCACTGGCACCTCCTCCTTTTTCGAAGTCGGTTAAAAATGTTGAAATTTATAAAAGCTACGTAAGAATATTAAGACGTTTAAGGATGCACTTTAAATTTGTGATATCTTTTGATATGATGTAAGAGACGATTTAAACTTAAATTTCCCCAATTAAATGTATCTGAAGTATATTCTTATTAGCACCTATGCTATACGGTTCAAAATTACGTTGCGAATAACCAATTATTTTTTAATAGTATGTTAGAGATAAAACTGATTACTTTAGGTCATCTTTAGGAGATAAACTGTTTTATAGGTGTTTTTGTGCTTTTCATACACGTGTTGTATACAGTGGTGGTCGTATAAAGAAACACTACCAACGGTCCTTGATATTATGTAAGATACTTCACCGCAATTTTTCTTATTTTGAAATAAACAATAAATAGGACAACAACATGTTCAACGATTTATCATTTATAAGAAAAGAAAAATAAATCCACTACACAAGTGCAGTTTCAATATTACATTACGTACAAATATTTAAATCAGTTTTAAGGTATGAACAATAACGGTCAACTAATTACAAACAACAACAAAAAAGTATAAAAAACAATATGTTTTTAAGTGTTAGTAATTAGTATTGTTATTTACGAAATAGCTACTATCCACAGACTACCAATAGTTATAATTAATATTTAGTGATATATCCCTTATCTTGCACTACTTACACTGCAAATCAATTTCATTCATTTTTCTAGGGATATTGAATTCCATGCTTCAACAAATGCTTCATATAGTTTGTTTTGACTAGTGTTACGTTTGTTTTAGACTTTCTTTTTAACAATATACCAGAGTTTTACTATTGGGCTTAAATCCGGACTATTTGCTGGCCAGTCTAAAACGGATATACGTTGTTCGCTAAGGAAACATTTGACGCTATTGGCCGTGTGTGTAGGGTCATTGTCATGCTGAAAGATCCAGGTTACAGGCAGATGATCGTCTGAGTAGAGAATCATTGTGTGCTCTAAGATATTTTTGTATTGCCATTGATCCATTGTAACTTCAATCTTCCGAACAGGTCCAACTCCACATTCGGAAAAACACCCCCAAACTTTAATGTTACCGCCACCGTGCTTGACTATACTCCTTGTGTATTTATAATTAAAAGCATTGTTTACAGGATGTCTAACATAGCGCTTTCTATCGGAGTTTATCATATTTATTTTTGTTTCATCTGAAAATAACACTTTTTTCCATTCTTGTACCGTCCAATTAACGTATTTTTTAGCGTATAATAATCGCTTCTCTCGGCGTTGCTTGGTAAGAAGTGAGAGATATTCTTCCAAACAATTTAGCTTCCACTAATCTTCGGCTTATCAGTCTTGACGAGATGTTTCTCGGGTCATCAGGCGAAAATACTTCATTTTAAATCTGGTTGGAGCCTTTAATTGGGTCTTTCTTAGCAACACGAACGATTAACGTATCTTCTCTGGGAGGGGTTTTTCTTGGCAGAGCCTTTCTAAGAACATTTTCAACAGTTCCATGTGTTTTATAAAGATAAATTGCATTAAAAATTTCTTATCAGAACAATTTAAATGCTCAGCTATTCTTCTGTACGCCCACTTATGATATATATGTAAATTAACAATTATTTGTCTAGTTGACGCGCAACCCGGATGCAACTTTTATTTTTGCCCCTTTTAAACAGAATAAAATTCAGATTACATTTTGAATTGCCGCCATAATAATAGAAAAAGCCAAGAAAGTAATGCTATTCTCCAATTTCAAAAAAAAGAACGAGCTATGGATGCTTTTTTAAAATGTTTCTAATTAGACGTCCAAGCGGCCAGTAACAAAAAATAAACTCCTACATGTGTAAGACTTATTTTGTAATTAAAAGTAAGATATATTTTATACATTTAATGAGTTTTTTTATTTGAGTGTCTATATTATTACATAGTTATTGATTATTTAATGTGTATATTGTAGTGTATACGAACATTTGTACGTTGAAGTTATACTTTCTTTATTCATAAGAGGTGTATCTAATTATATGACAACCACTGTATATAAACTTTCCGAAAAAAGTTTATCTATATGGTAGTGAGAACCGTATCAAAATCCGTTGAGTAGTATTGAAAGAACTAATGGAATACGCAGACAGACGCAAAAATAATCTTGAAGAACTTCGTTTTTAACCGGAACGAAAAATTGTAAGGCTAAAAGAGCCCATCAAACTTCGTAACTATATAATAATAATCATAAATACTGTGGTACAACAAAATAATCCCAAGGAGGGTTGAAGTCAGGCAGGCGGCCGATCGTAAAAATTAAGCCAAATCATATACCACAACATGACAAACATATTGTACCGACCCTACTTATGTGGGATAAGGGTAAGAAGAAGAAGAAGAAGACAGACGCAAAAAGCGACTTTGTTTTATAATGATTAGTGGTAGTATTTGTAGTTTGTAGTATTAGTAGTATTTGCTGAAAATCTTTAATGATAATATTGGTAGTCGTTCTTTAAGCTATTTCTTAGATACTTATAGAAAATGCCAAGTATAGTATCCACTTTGTGGGGAGAGGTGTGAAACCGGGCCGAGGGAGGTGGTAGGTGGTCGCTGCTCGTTAAGTATGCAAATATCTGCGCTACGGGCGAGGGCATGAACAACTAGGCCCCTTCAGAGCCAGTCATTGGGTAGACCGTTCCATCTTTGGGACTGTCTGAGGTCCCTGAACAACGAATATTGTGTAAGGTAAACCTAACTGGCTATTATTTTACAAGAATTTCTGTGAAGATGGTTAATTTTTGTCACTATTCTATATTATAACTAGCGGGATCGGTGGACGTTGCCCTGCCTTCATAATAATTTAAAAAAAAACTAAAATTCAACCGCAACAGTATCTACCGTCTCTGATAGTGAATCTAGAGCATCCTTGAATCGACCTGAATACACAAAAAAATCATTAAAATATGTCCAGACGTTTAGGAGGTGTTCAGTTACATACACGCAGAAGAGTTATATATATAAATATTAGGTGGCCGTCTATGCTTCGCACAGGTGTACTAATGAAGAAAATAAGATCGAAAATAAAAAAGGCCTTTTATTTGTTGCAATATTAGCGGCCCCGGCGGACGTTATCCCGCGCTGCTAATAAAAAAAAACCTCGACGAATTATATACGTAAACCTTCCTCATTAATCACTTTATCTATTGGTGAAAACTGTGTGAAAAACCGTTCAATACTCTTTGGGTTTATCGCGAACAGGCAGACAGACAGGCAGATGCGGCAGTGGGCTTTGTTTTATATGTAGTATAAATTATTTCATTGAACATTGGATCGATCTATTTAACGATTTATTTACAATGACTGGCCTTGAAGGGAAACGTTGCGAAGAAACCATAACACAGTTTTATCTAATACTCGTCTGACTAGCTATCACAGACGAATATCTGTCACCAAATGTTTGTAGGTGTTCGGTACACATGACAGTTCCCTCGACACTTACTGTGTTATCATTTTGAATTACATGGGCATTTGACATCAGGTAAGATCGTGTTCAATTAATACATAATAATAATATTTTAATGTTCCAAGTCAATGTGTACATAATTAACAGTTTTTTTTTCGAACTGACTACGCTATTGACCAAGCAAGGTCTTAACAGCTTCACCGGACTACTAAGGCGAGCGCTTAAGGCACTCAGCCGATTTTATTTTGACAACTAGCTCAAGGGTGCACACCTCGGCTTTGGCTGTTGCCTGATACATGCAATTCGCGACCTATGTGAGTTAACCTAACCACGGCGGCGTGGTCTGTGGTAACGCGGGCGTGGGCGTGAGCACGCTCTGTTTAGAGAGACAGGCTGGTACTGATCGTTCACTGCCGTTATTTCATCGGGAGGGTCGGTAAAAATATGTCGCGGACGTTTTTTACAACGCGCAGCGTTTGGTACGGGTTCGTATTTTGCGGCGGATACCACTAACGGACTGAGTTAATTAACAGTAATATTGGTATCTGCACTGGTTACAAACCGTATCGCAGATATCACAATTTCATATAATGAGAACTAAAACATGTATGTACAATAAAAATTTCAAATTTAATATTGTTCTACGTAGCAATGTAAAACCTTATGGACTATAAGGTGATTTATTACTGTACTCTTTTTCTACATACAGCCGCCGCTCACACTTACACATGCAAGTGGAAGGGTTTTATTTTTTCCCTTATCAAACTGAAATAGTTTAACAATGTTATACTCGGCATTTCTTTCTCTGGGTCATCTCCCTACTTTGACCCTTCTGTCATCTGACTTAGGACAGAATTTGAGCTCATCAGTAAAGAATACCTTGTCTCGAGCGTCACCATCATAATTTTGATGCGAACAAGAAAAGGTGGCCTGCAATGAGCAAAGGGCATCTGGTGAGCAAGTACCGACGTCCCTTTCAATTTTTGCTTTTAACTGTCACTTGTTGAGGTTTTTGCAGCATGTTTTGTATCTCGGAAGAAGTCGAAGTGCGGTTTTCGAGTACATTACTTACAATAAATTTGTCGTCCCTCTTTTGTGAACTTATCCTTTACGTCTTGTATACTCTCCAGGTATTGTTTAACATTGAATAAAATCAGACTTGAACACAATAATGTTTGAGCCATTTCATTGTAACCATTGTCAATTAAAATTACAGCTTGAAAAACCTGAGCAACGCTGCGATCCGGCATTATCACTCAAACTTATCAAATAAAGTTCCATTCACGAAATAAACACATTATTTTGTCATAAAGAAACATAAATAATGTTAAAAACCGATTGCCAAAAAACGAAGGCGTATATTTATTTTTGCCAACCAATCTTCCATTTTATTACTGCCATTGTCAAGTTTAACTACAAGTTATATTGCGAAAATCTCTATTATGTTCACTCGCCAGGCTGCCGCAGGGGCGGTTTCTCAGGAAGACAGCAGGTTCGATCCCTGGCCGCCCCTATCATGCGGCGGACGGTACGTGGGGTTTTAGCCCGTGCGAGTCGGACATAACCCACTCTCTCCTCCGAGAGGGTGGCGTATCCATAAACGATTTCCCCACGTTAAAAAAAAAAAAAGATAGATCGTGAATACATGCAGTATCAGGCAACATCCCAAGCCGAGCTGTGCCGTGCACCCTTGAGCTAGTTGTCAACTAAAATCGGTTGAGTGCCTTAAGCGCTCGCTTTAGTAGTCCGGTGAAGTTGTTAAGACATTGCTAGGTCAATAGCGTAGTCAGTTCGAAAAAAAAACAGCCGCAGCTCAACCATTTGAGTATTAAATGTTTCGTTTCAATATTATTGATCTATTTGAATATTAATTAATTAATATTACAAATACGAAATTGTTTATTATTATCAATTCTTTTTCGAATGAAATATCTGCATATAATATGTCTTTACCTATGAAATTGCCGTTCTGCAGTACTTACTGGCCATTTCAAATTAAAATAATTTTTGTTTGGGTAAGAATTCTAATTTTAAATTAATTTTATTTTAAAAACATGGAATTATTATTCCACAAGTAGTCATATTTTGTTTATTGATTAGTGTTACATTTTCATCGCATTTCAATCTTTTTTGTCATCATCGATACGTTAAAATATCGAGTAATTATGGAATATGAGTACCGTCGTGGCAGCAACGTGGTACAAGCGGCACGCAACATCAACGGCGTTTACGGAGCTAACACTACAAACCAACGCACCACCTGTTATTGCTTTGTTCGCTTCCGTTCTGGAAATTTCAACCTGAAAAAGAACCTCGCGGTCGTTCGAAGTCTTTGGCCGACAATGACGAATTAAAGGCGATTGTGGAAGCTGATGATACACAATCTACGGCTGAATCAGCAGCAGCTTTCGACATTAGCGTCAAAACAATATTGGTCCATTTGCGTCAAATTGGCAAGGTAAAAAAGCTTGACAAATGGGTGCCCCACGAACTCAATGATCACCAGCGCGAAGTACGCGTCGAGACGTGCCTTGCACTGCTCAACAGACACACAAATGAAGGAATTTTGAACCGCATTGTTACCTGCGATGAAAAATGGATTCTGTTTGATAACCGCAAGCGCTCAGCAAGTTGGTTGGATCCTGGTTCAGCACCTAAACAATGCCCTAAACGAAAACTTACCCCTAGAAAAGTGATGGTCACTGTTTGGTGGTCTAGCGCCGGTGTGATTCATCACAGCTTCTTACCAAACGGGGTGAGCATTACTGCAGATGTGTACTGTGAAGAACTGAACACAATGATGGAGAAGCTGGCACATCTCCAACCAGCATTGGTCAATCGCTCGTCTCCGCTGCTCCTGCACGACAACGCGCGACCTCATACTGCACAGCAGACGGTCTCCAAGTTGCAAGAACTGGGGTTGGAAGTTCTCCATCATCCGCCCTACTCACCAGACCTTGCGCCTACAGACTACTACTTTATCCAGAATTTGGTTAACTCTTTGGCGGGAAAAAAATTCAATACCCGAGAGGGAGTACAAAATGGCTTTGAATAATTTGTTGCCTCCCGTCCAGCTTATTTCTTTAAGAAGTGCATCAATAAACTACCACTGCTTTGGCAAAGATGCATTGTTTGCATGGGTGATTACTTCAATTAATACAAATAAAAATTACATGAAAATATTCGTTTAATTTTTTTAATACAAAACGGCAATTTCATATAGAATATATACATTACATCCCAATGATAAGCAATGATATCTATACATATAATACGTATGTAAATCTAATGTGTCTGTATTTTTTAGATTTTAGTGAAAAAAATTGTTGCAATCTCAATCATTTTTGGAAATGTCTGTCTGTCTATGTGTCTGTTTGTTTGTATGAACACGCATCACTGATAAACTACTGGGTTTGCAATAAAACAAAATCATAAAACATATACTCGATAGTAACTTCGTCTTGGTTTAATTAAAATCAAAACTCCACTCTATCAAAAGTTATTGTAATTTGTATGTCGGCTCGAGGTAAGTACGAGAGAAAAGTAGTTATATATACTAATATTATAAAGCTTATTTGTTTGGAGATCTACATAGGGACCTAGAGATGCCTTCTATCTGGGCGTACGTAAAATCACTCACGATTAGTTATTTTGAAAAAACCGCGAATCATCCCAGTCCGTTAGTGGTATCCGCGGCAAAATACGAACCCGTACCAAACAATGCGCGTTGTAAAAGACGTCCGCGACATATTTTTACCGACCCTCCCGATGAAATAACGGCAGTGAACGATCAGTACCAGCCTGTATCTCCAAACAGAGCGTGCTCACGCCCACGCCCGCGTAACCACAGATCACGCCGCCGTGGTCTGGGGGTAAATTTCGCTCCCGCACACCAGACTAGGCCCCCCTCGGCAGCAACTCAAGCCTAGGTCCGTTCCCTCGGCGTGGAGCCCTTGAGTACCCTGCTCGCGCGATACAGTGACACAAAATCTTACAACACTGCGACAATATTACACATATCACCCCCACACACGTAAATATATATAAGAGTTGTTGAGTTATGTATGCTTGGTACACATATATATATTTCAACAACTCATATATGTATGAATAGTTAGCTTAGCTTAGGTTAGCTCAGATAGGTCGCGAATTGCATGTATCAGGCAACAGCCAAAGCCGAGGTGCGCGCACCCTTGAGCTAGTTGTCAAAATAAAATCGGCTGAGTGCCTTAAGCGCTCGCCTTAGTAGTCCGGTGAAGCTGTTAAGACCTTGCTTGGTCAATAGCATAGTCAAATCGAAAAAAAATATATATTTGTTTGGTAGAACGCGCTAATCTTAGGAACTACTGGTCCGATTTGAAAAAATCTTTCAGTGTTAGATAACTCATTTATCGAGGAATATAGGCTATATATCATCACGCTAAGACCAATAGGAGTGGAGCACCAGTTTGAATGTTTCAAAGTGGTTTTTTTTCCTTCTGAGAGCTTCCGCTGCGGGTTAGCGTTACCCAAAGTAACTGTACCATGCGGACGAAGTCGAGGGTAGAAACTAGAATGAAATAAGAGTATGTATCGTCGTAATGGTAGTGCTCGTATGAAAAATGATGTAACAATTTTTATTAAAAAAATAAGTAGCTGAAAAATGCAACTTTGTGGGAAAATACGTTTGACTTAAATCTGCTTTAAAAATAAATTAAGCGCCTTAAGTCAATTCTAAAAGTGGGTATAAGTAATTTAAACATATTGCTATTTGGTCGTTGTATAAATATCATCATTTATACCATAAAGACGTTTAAATAAGCATAAAAAAGTTTTTAATCAAATCACTTTATTATAGAATATGTTATAAAATAGTTTAAGTGCAGACGGAGTAACAGCACAATGTACTACGACAGTTAACGTAAACTGAATTAAGTAGAAATATGACCGAAAAAACCAAATACTTAACTTAAAATGAGCATTTTTTTAAATAAATTCAAATAGAAATATTTATAGACTAATAAAATAGAATATGTCAACCGCTATAATTTCGGCTATCTGGCAGTAAAAAGTAAAATTCCCGTTAAAATAGGTCCAGCCGTATTGGAGATTACTACTTACAATGACATTTATATCTAATGCATCTAGATATCTAGAATGTTTAGACGTCCAAAGTTTCCTTTTAATAAATTAACTAAAGTGTCACAATAAATGGACAATAGGATGTCAGTTTGCAATGGAATCAACAAAGCACTAACATGTGGAACAAATTTTTTAACTTGGAGATACTTTGTACATAAAAACACAACTCAGAGTGCGAGATCTGTTCTCTCATTTCTATTTGACGATCATGCGTGTATGTATGTATAGAACGTTATGTACAATAATATTGCATGCTTACCTTTGCTCGATTACCGAAATCAAAATCGACAGATATCGATACACCTTCGGTTGTTTTGGTCAAATCTACATCGAACGTGAAGGTTTAGTTATAGGAAAATAAGTTGTAAATCATAAGAAATAAAGTCGGTGTTTGCTTGACAATCGAAAGTCAAGGCGGAGTGACTTGCAGAGGCGCGGTGGTCCTCACAACAAATATCCGACCACTAGATACAGTTCCGAGCACAGAGTAAAGCGTTATGCTAAACTTGGATTATAGTTTGATAAAATAAACTTTCGAGGTTATTCCTTTAGCTCTACTATAACAATATAAAATCCAGTACTTGTCTTTTTATAGATACTTAATTATTTTTTTATTTTCCAAATTAATGTTAAATCTATACTAATATTATAAAGAGGTAAATTTTGTGACGTTGTAGGGGGTAATCTTAGGAACTGCTTACGGTAGGAGTTTATTGGTACTCTTTGTGTAATCAATGTTTTTTATTTTCTATCTCTTTTCTATGCAAATAACATATAATAACGAATCAGATCAAGAAGTTTGATTTAATATCTTAGGAAAAATATTCATTTATTAAAAATTACATATACAAGTGTGAATTATCGGGTTACATTCAAACTTACAGAAATAACGTAAGGAACTTTGTTTCTATTGCAGAATCGCACACTTTTTTCAGGGTCTTTAATATTTACTTAATTACTTTAATATTTCCGTTGCATACTTTAGTTTGTTTTCATCTTTTTTTTGTATATTTTTTACATACACTGTCTAATATAGCGTATGCTGTGACAGCCTTTATAGGCCAATGTGCATATCATGTTCATACGTATTTAAATAAATATATAATTTGTGTATAGTTTATTAAGCACTGACTAGTAATGATTGTAGACAGTTGCCAGGTATAATTCCACAATATGATAACTACATGCCACTGATATTGGAGAGCTGCGTATGGTTCTTGCTATACACTAGAAATCATAGTCTAACGTTCCTTTTGCCGTAATACAAAATGTGCTATCATCGGATGTTCAATAAATATTTTAATAGCCTCATGATAATATTTAGGTGATAATAAGTAACAGCTAACAGCTGCGTCTAATTCAAACTAAGAATAGTCTAAAAATTAAAACTTACAGTAGAAGAATAGCTTAAGAATAAGCTCGCAGTAATAATTTGGTATTTAAAAAATTATATTATGCAAGAGTTGATGTTTTAGGATTTTCGTTTTAGTGAATCGCATATTGCAAATTATTGGAGATTTTTTTAAAATCTGTTTTGTGTATACAACAGTTTCTTTTATCAATCTCTTACTACCACAGAAAATAATTACTTCTAATAGTAAAATACATATTCTTCTGTGTCCGTATAGACTTTGATACAAAAGAAATTCAAGCGTATTTTTTTAATACGAAACCATCGCGATAGTTATTTCGTGTGCGTTTAACCATTAAGATAAGCTAGATTACGATATACGTCTTAGAAGTGAATATTTTATATGAATATTTGTGGCCGTCTCTGTTCGTGGCTAGTCTGTACGTATCTTTGACGCTGGCGACATGAAAAGGCCGGTATCACAGCCAACCGAGAATGATATATGGAGAGGTTATGACGGGCTGCTTTGATAGCTCGTCAATATCTGTAGAAGTTCGAGTGGACAACGGCCCTCACACGAAACCTTTAATGTATAATTCTGTGGAGAAGGTAAATATTTTTACTAAAACGTTTAGATTTTAATTAGTTTAATCCTTGGAATTGAGATAAAATAAAATATTATTTGTTTAAAATACGAATTGATATATAAAAACCCATAATGCACACTTGCCGGCACACAAAAATGAGTGCATAATTCTGGATTATGCGCTTATTTCAAATAGTCTCGCGTCGCTTGCGTCTTTGTAAAAACAACTTTCAATCATTCAGATAAGGTTAAATTTGCAAAATCATAAGTTTATTGGATAGTTACGTATGTATATTCGGGAGTTTATGAGGGATGGTTAGTCCGGTGAAGCTGTGAAGACCTTGCCAGGTCAATAGCGTAGTCAGTTCGAGAAAAAAAATGCGTGACCGTTTTGAGCTCTATGCATGAGCGCAGTGAATTCCTTTTTTTGGCCAGAAGTAAATTTGATGGCATAGGCAAGGCACTCGCGCCATGAGTTAATTATAATGTGGTATATGGAGTGAATGAACATATCGAAACATATTATCAATAAATAGTATAAAACACGTCACTATTTACGTCTGTCTCTATCTATGGAGGGTAAATAATCGAAGCGTATGCATTTAATTCTTTCAAACTATGGAGCGGACACTAAACATTTGTTATCAGAGGGTTTATCTGTATACATGCCTGATATATTTAGTGGGAGCATCCAGCAGTCGGAGCATTCAGCAGTCGAAATTAACACATAAATAGTAACTCATATTATTACAGAATCCTACAAAGATTCGAATTATCATAGATAGGTGTTTGCTAACACCGCCATCTATTATTTTCTATGTTAATCAATATAGGCAATGTGTTGTTATTGCACTTCTATTTAATTAAAACACTTTTAAGTTTGTAAGCTAGAATTTCGTGTGTGAACGTATTAAACGTAATTATCGTATCCGAGACGCGTAGCTCCATGTTTAAAGATGAGCGTCGGTTCTTGTCGGCAGTGCGAGCAGGCGCGATGTACTGCGACGTTTAGGCCAAAGGTCGAAATTCCACTGATAGATACCTCTGAAAATATATATCCTTAAACGTAGGGTACATAAAAGGTCAAAGCCATAATTCGAGGAAGTACAACAATGCATTCAACAGTAAAGTCATGGCGGTCGAAAGTTTAGAAAACTTGGACGTCGATATGACCTCTAATTAGAGTAATAGCAACTAGATTAAATTCGTGGTGGTTTAGGGGTTTGACCGGTAGAATATCATTCCGATGTCCGCAGGTTCGAATCCCGCTGTGTACAAACGAATATATAGGAATTCGCTTTCATTTACTAATTTGAATTCGTAACACTAGCGGCTGACGGTGAAAAAAAACATCGCGAGGAAACCTGAACCTAAATAATGTTTTTGTAATTATAATGTGGACAAATAGAGAACCATGGATTCCTTAAAGTCCGCCGTGTACAAACGAATATATAGGAATTCGCTTTCATTTACTAATTTGGATTCGTAACAACGGTGAAAAAAACATCGCGAGGAAACTTGAACGTAAATAATGTTCTTGTAATTATAATGTGGAAAAATAAGGAACCATGATTCCTTAAAGTTTGTAATCGCTAATACGTCGTGGGTTGGCGTGGTGAATATATCCATACCTTCCTTCGGTAAGACGCATATGGCTCGACGGTGGGTCTCTTACAGGCCGATGATGAAGATGATAAACAAGAGATATTGCGATCTAACTAAAAATAGAAGTATGTGTTAGGCATTTGACATAGTTTTAAGTACGTATTTGAGTAAACTTTTTCTGACTTATGTATGCTCATTAAGTATGCACTTATCTACACATATAAATAAAATTGATGTGTCTATTTACTATTGAGGCTAACTTCTGAAATTACTAAATCAAATTTGTCGTGAATTTCATTGACATATAGACCAATCTTAAGAATTCTAACTAGGTTGCCATTTTTCATACTGGCTAAGGGGAAATCGTAAAATTTAACAGTGGTAATTAAAAATCGGTAAAAGAGTTACCTGTAAAGAACTCAAAGCGAGATTACAGTAAAAAAAAACAGTAATAATTACTAAACTGTATCCACGAGAATAAAGTAGCCTTAACTAAGTTAGTTTTCAAAGTTATATCTATACTAACATTATAAAGCGGGACGGTTTGTTTGTTTGGTTGAACCCGCTAATCTCAGTTCCGTAATATTATTACCCTACAACCGCGCAATCAAGGAGAATTTAGGTTACTGGTTACTTGATCTTTTAAATTCCCAATTGTAATTTATGTACACTTCCATGACAAACCCTTTGTTTACCATTGGAAATTAAATGGTGATATTTAAGGGATATATATATATATATATCATTTAAAATAAAGTCCCCTACCGCGTCTGTTTGTCTGTCTGTTCGGGATAAACTCAAAAACTACTAAACGGATTGTCATGCGATTTTCACCGGTGGATAGAGTGATTAATGAGGAACGTTTTAGTATATAATTTGTCAAGGATTTTTTGGTAATCAGGGCGGGACAACGTCTGCCGGGTCCGCTAGTATATATATAAACACAGTTTTCTAGATATCCTATTTTGTACGTAAGTTTTGATTGATCTTGTATCTACATTTTCCAGCCACACGGAGCAGTTAGTAATATCAAGCTGGGGACTATCTGGGCTAGCTTTGCATGAAGGTAAGGCATCGTCTAATACCCGTCTGGCTAACTACCACCCCCTAGTTGAAACTCTGTCGCTAGGCATCTATATATGTTTTCTAACAGCTGCAATTGAGAATCATTCCTCCTTTAGACTTAGCGTGTTATTTCTATCTTGTTATCTTAACGTGCATCGTCCTGTAAGTACATGAAAGTCGTAAGTACCACATGAAATTAAAATCAAACTTATAAAGTAAAAAAAAAACTGTGTTAATTGAATATAATTACTTAACTATTTCATCAATTGAATCATTAAGTTCATTTCATTATGTCATTCGGATTTTTTACCACGTTTTTATTCATTCGCTCTCATAGATTACTTCGGCAGGGATTTTCTGGTATGCTACAGACTTGAAATTTTGAACAAATGGTGTACTACTCTTAGCCTACTCAAATTTTCAGCTGCTCAGTTCATTGATTCTGTGTGATATTATTATTTCGATAATCACACGTGATCTACGATACCTTACGATACATTTGATAGTCAAGAGAAAAATGTACAAAACTATTATCAGGCTATCGTGATGTACAAATTTGAGTGCTAGACTATATTATATGTGGTAGGAAGGCGAATGCTAAGATAAATGTGTAACTAGAATGGGTATATCAGATAAAGAATGACAATAGCGCCAGCTTATCAAGCTGAGAAATCATAGGCTAGCGTAGTGTGGGCGTGTCATGAGAAGGGGCGAAAGTCGTACTTAAAACCAAAGAGTGTTAAGTATGAAGGTGGGTAGGTAGATATAAGAATAGAGGGAGACAAAATAAGGTAATGATGGATTTTATCAAGAACGATATAAAATATTATATTGTAAGATATAATGTTATATCATGTGTATAAAATATGTGTATATTGCGTTGACAGCTGATAGAGAAGATTAGAAGAAAGGAAAACGTTGTGTCGAGTCTACTTGAAGGTGGTAGGTGGTAGAGCCACGCTGTAGCTATTACTAGTTTCAGCATGAATTGGTCGGCTCGTCCGGGGTAGTACCACCCTCTCACAGAACACCGACGTGAAGTAACTATGCTTGCATTGTTGCGATTCGTTCGGTCAGTGAGAGTGCCGGAGGTGCACCTCCTTTCCCCCTTTCCCTTCCCCTTTCTCCTTTCCCTATCCCTCCCCCATACACAAGCTGGCAACGCACTTGCGACTCCCCTGGTGTTGCTAGTGTCTATGGACGGTTGTGATCACTTAACACCAGGTGACCCACCTGTTCGTTTGCCGCCTTTTGACATAAGAAAAAAACTTAATGCGATAAGAGTAAAAAATCATGCTTTACCTCGTTACAAAAACAGTAAAAAAAACTACAAAGAATACAACAGAATGCATAAATTCATTCTAATCGTTGAGTGGTTAGCGTGTTCGGACACTGCGTTAATCGACGTAGGTTCGTATCATAATTTTAATTGATATCGGTCCGTGACTTGCATTGGGTGCCAGCTGAAAATCAGCGCTAACTGTTTCTCATAACACTTTAGCATATGCTGAGCTGGATTCCATTTCGTAATGCTGCGACGTACATTTTTTTAAACACTCTTGTATATTTGTAAACAATGCATTATGAATAAAATATTTCTTTCTTCTTTCTTCTTTCTTCTTTCTTCTTTCTTCTTTCGTCTTTCTTCTTTCTTCTTTCTTCTTTCTTCTTTCTTCTTTCTTCTTTCTTCTTTCTTCTTTCTTCTTTCTTCTTTCTTCTTTCTTCTTTCTTCTTTCTTCTTTCTTCTTTCTTCTTTCTTCTTTCTTCTTTCTTCTTTCTTCTTTCTTCTTTCTTCTTTCTTCTTTCTTCTTTCTTCTTTCTTCTTTCTTCTTTCTTCTTTCTTCTTTCTTCTTTCTTCTTTCTTCTTTCTTCTTTCTTCTTTCTTCTTTCTTCTTTCTTCTTTCTTCTTTCTTCTTTCTTCTTTCTTATCGTCATTTAACATCAGAAGAAACTAATCAAATGCTAAAACATAATATAGAAAAAGGAATTTAAAAAAAATGTTTCAAATATGGATGTTCGTTTTAAAATTAACTGATAATAGTGAAAATTATATGACCTCTATTGGTCACTGCTCTTTCATGGGCTCTGTAAATTGTATGGTCGTTCGTTAGCATTTCGTTAGCTAAAAGAATTGGCTGAGCTTAATGAAAATATCAAATCTCGTAAAAGAAGAATAATTTTCGTACCATTAAACTATCAAGCTGCGGTTGTAATATTTATCGCATAGTCGATTGGGCCATGAAAAAGCGTAAGCTGATTAATTATCAATTAGACCCCGGAGGCTACAATTTTTGGCGTCCGCTACGCCACGTGCCGGCACGTGCCCCTGCGGCCTCAGTCTGTCACAATACGCGACACGTGCACCAAAGTCACAATATACGCCTATCGCATCCTCACCTTTTAAATATTATTCTCATGCCACTCTTAAAACTTGCGTGAGGAAGCTTTGACTGCTTATCCCGCTAAAACTAACGTCAAAAAACATTCCGACAAAAGCGCAAACTAAACGTTCAGCGTGTAACTTCAGTAACTCGAAATTAGCTTCCGCTAAACTTCTTACACCTGCTTAAAAACAACCGGTCCGGTTATTGTGCTGCATATATACTCTTCGTGACCTATGGCGATAATGTCTTCCCACACCTGCGTCTATTGCGACCATAGACGAAAGTCCGTGTCGATGCAGATACGGGAATGGCATTGCGCTCAGTTATAAATTGCTCGATTTGGTGCCTATTCATGAACAAATTATTTTGTGTTTTGTCAGTATCCATTGGGAATGAAAATTTTTGTAATATCTCATCAATAAAAGTTTATTTTCCTGAACGCGCTATTCTCAGAAACTACTGGACCGATTTGAAAAATTCTTTCAGTTTTAGGTAGCTCATTTATCGAGGAAGGCTATATATGAGACCAATAGGAGCGGAGTACCAAGGAAGAATGTTTCAAAGTTGGGGCGAACGCACGTATTATTTATAAATATTTTCACCTTCTAAGTAAACGAAGTCGCGAGATAATGTTACCGTTAGCCCAAAGTAACTATTCCACTATTCCACGTGGACGAAGTCGCGGGTAGAAACTAGTTAGTTATATTTCAGTTTTTAAAATATTCTTCAGTAATCGTGAGTGTCAAAACGATGGTTTTATTTATTTAGTTCATGGTAATAAACAGAAAAAAATATATTTGTAGGTGAAATAATTTAGAGAAATTAATATAAACTCTGTCTTCATCTAAAGCCTGTTATAGAATTAATATTATTACTTTACTTTTACTCTCACAGTCTTCTCTTATAAAGTTGGAAGGAGAAAGGGGTAGAATATTTTTTGTTGTCTGCCAACCGCCCGCATGCTAGTGTTTACAGATACAAATGATGTAAATGTTGTTAGCGCAGTTTCGAGGGTTCCCTCTCCTGAGATTCGGAAGGGCGGTTTCTTATAGGGTGTATTTCACTTATTTTAAATCGTAGTAGTTTAAAATGTTACGAACATCGTATTTATATATAGAATATTAAAAAATATATATTTATGATCCGATTTTAAAATTGAGAATGGAAATATTTTCCCATAATGACCTTTTTATACAAAGACGATATTAGATTCTTATGAATATATATGAAGTGTATAAATAAGCTATTTCGAATTATTAACTATTAAACACTTTTCGAACCTTTATCCTCTTGAAATGGTTTATTATTTCATGTCTTTTTTTATATCATTTTATCAAAATTACTCAAAGTTATGTCGATTTTAAGTTTACTCTATAAAATTTTAACATTCCTTCTTAGCTTCCTTTGAAAACACCATATATAACAATAGACGCTATATACATAGTTAATATACACCCCTTAAAATGCTCTGAAAATTTGTTTTATCCGCTAGTAAAAGTTTTATAAACATGTTGTTCAGTCCTTTCGGAAATAAGTCCGTTTTTCTTCCTTTGACAGAGATTTTATTAACATTCTTAGTTAGGATATAAAGCTTCACGTATCAAGACAGATTAATATGAACTATTCACAATTGTACCATAGATCTAAGAGCGGTGATTGCATGGTACTAATTCGATAAATACGCGACCGTCGCTCGTCGCTCACTCTGTTACGTGCCCTCGCCCTGTTTAGCCGACATCTATCCTTGATTGCGTCGCTTGTGATGCCCCCAATGATGTACTAATTCTAATGTTTACATTATATTTTCGTTTCATAATTGAAAGGACGTTGTCGGCGGAGGATAATTGCGGATAATAAACATGTTTTCTATCGAAATCTTGAATAACAATTGTAATTTAAAAAATACTTTGATTATACTGTGTTTGTAAAATAAATTAAAACTTATAAAATAATATTACATCTCACGTTTTGTTTTTTAAACAAATAAATATGTAAGTAAAACAAATAAGTATAATTATGAGGTTAAGAAATGATTTAAACTTTTCAAGTAGTATTAAAGATGTTCAATAATAAATAGTATTTTTTAATTCATTATTTCTATGCATTCTTCTGATTATTGGTCTTGTGTATGAGAATTTTTCATAAAAGTTTCATGTTCATGTGGTTTCCTTTCATTAATCATAAATCAAGATCATAAAGAAAAAGACAACTCACCTTTTTTCCCTTGCTTCCTTCTCTTTCTCGCCTTGTCATACAATTTTGTGCTTACAATTTCGAATCATCGGGAAGTTGTGAACTTTTGTTCCACTGGTTTTGAACCATTCCACTGCAACAGAACAAGTGTAAATATGAACATGTAGAATATTTACTTAATATTCATTTTGTAATAAATTTCTGAAATACCAATGCTTGAGAAACAATAATTTCATGCATCCGAATTAGTCAGGCTACATCTGCTATAATGGGAAGCGAAGGCGTGTCGTATTTACAGACATATATATCTAGGAATGAAGTAGCGTGTAGTGTCTGACGTCAACTAGTTTTCTACCATCATGCATATCGAAGTGAACCTGCCACA
>MU159785.1:127330-137579 GCA_015888305.1 Antheraea pernyi | reverse complement strand
AGCGCTCGAACTCCTTTTCCGATCCGGAGAACAAATTACCCTCTAAAAAGATCGCAAACGTCGATGGCGCGAAAGTGCCAAAGGCGACACCAGCGCCCTCTAGACCCGACTCGCCCGTGGCTGCGGGTTCCGCAGTTTCGGGCAAGAAGCCCCGCCCACCGCCCCCCGTTACGATCCAAGACAAAGCGTCTTGGGTTGAGATTTCTAGCCTGCTGGAAACGGCAGGTACCCCTTACTCCTCCGCCGTGAATACCGCTGTAGGTATTCAGATGAAGGTAGCCACGTCCACCGCCCATCGCAACCTCACTCGTTTCCTTCGGGACAACCAGTGGGGCTATGTCACGCACTCTCTCGAAGAGGAGCGTAAACCACAGGTTGTGATCCGTAGAGTCCCCTCAGAAATCCCGACTGACGACATTTCAGACGACCTCAAGGAACAGAAGATTCCTGTTCGCGAGGTTCATCGTATGCGCTCTCCGCGCACCAGGGCTCCATATGATATGGTTCTCGTTGTCCTCGACCGCACCCCTCAGGGGAAAGCGATTTTTAATCTTACATCCCTTTGCGGCCTCTCCGGCGTCATAGTCGAGCCGCCGCGCAAAACGTCTGTGCCCTCGCAGTGGCACAACTGCCAGGTGTACGGACACTCCACACGAAACTGTCGCCTGAAACCCAGGTGCGTTAAGTGCCTCGGCGACCACTCCACTAGGGAGTGTTCTCGCACGAAAGACGCCTCCGACCCTCCGAGCTGTGTTCTGTGCCGCGGCGTGGGCCATACCGCGAATTATCGCGGATGTCCCCGCGCCCCGCGCACAAAGCGCCCTCGATACCCCAGGCAGGCGTCGCCGTCTAAGACGGCCGCTGCCCCCGCCCGTCCTCGACCTCCGCCTCTCATGTCTCGAGAGGCCTTCCCGAACCTGCCGAGCACGTCTCGTGCACCGGCAGCGTCCGTACCCGCGACTAGTGCGCCCCCCCGCCCCTACCGGGCCCCTCAGGCCCCGTGGGCTCCTAAACCCGCGTCCCAGCACACTCCCAAACCTCCGGCGGCTAATCCTTCACAGGATGACCCCGCATACTCCTTTTCCCTATCGAGTATTGACTACGCAGGTCAACTACTCATTTTCCACGAGATCTCGGAGATCTCGGCGTACGAAGAGTGCTCTCGTAATCCGCTACTAGGTGCCGTCACGGCAATCCATAGATTTCCAGCCATCGCGGCTACACTACAACGGCTCGCGCGCGCAGCTGTTAAAAAAATAAATAACTCAAATAAGATAGAGTAAATCGCGTATTTACGTCTATCTTCCCCTAAAAATAACCGTCAAACAATAATAATAATTTTTGTTATGTCTATTTTTAGACTTCGGTGCCGTCACCGTTAGTAAATTTAAATTCAATCTTATAAAATGCGTGTTGCGCCCACGCTTTTGTAATCGATCCCTATTAGCTCCCGCACACTTCGCGGTTCTCAATAATATCTCGAGCCTAGGTCGTCCCCGCGCGGAGCCCTCTTGATATTATTTACGCGATACAGTGACTCACCTACATCACTTGAACAGACATATGAGATCATCTCTCTCACACACGTGCACATATTACACTACTCGCTTGTGTATACGACTGTCGCGCCTGCGCACGTCTCATTTAACGGTTTTATTCCACGCACTTTTTCTTACGGTTTTACTATCACATTTTTTTCAGTTCGGTCGCGCAGCAAAATCCCTATCTCCTCCAAGCCTGCCGTAAGGAACTTCGTTCCAATAATATTAACTATGATTATTACTTTACCTATAATTTATCTATTTACGAAGAATGTTAATTTAACAATTAATATAATTTGCTTTCAAATAGAAAATTTAAAAAAAAAAAAAAAAAAAAAAAAAAAAAACAGATAAGAATGTATTTATATGCTAGAACGGTAAAAATATTAAAAAAACATATATTTTTATTTTGTTTTCAATTTTATTTACCTACATATTTAGTATAAGCAAAGATCAAAAAACTGAAAATTAATTAAAAATTGACTAGTTACAGGATTGTGTTGTTCCTGACGTTTATTATAAGTACTCTTAAGTTCAGATGAACTGTATTATACCTCTGTTCTGTTCCATACCATAAATAAATGGAGTTTAATATAATTGCGACACGCAGAATCGAAAGTAAATAGTTTGAAATTTAAACAATTAAATATTAATTTATTTACTTTTTCCGAACGCCTTATACCAGAAGAATATAACAATTAATTTCTTATATAGGCTGTTCATATATAAGTATATGAAAATACATTTAAAGCATATAAAACTGAAATAATTCAATGTGTCATAATGATTCTACAAAAATCTTTCTCATTACACACTTATATAAAACCGTCTCAAATATATATATACAATTATGAAACACTTAAATAAATAAAAAATACATAAAACTTATCCAACCGAAACCATAGTTCAACCCTAACTAATTGTGAGACAGTCACGGCGATTTTAAGCCAATCCGTCATTTTTTCAATATATTTCTTAAAGACTAAAATCTCATTGTATTTTTAAACTATAGAATATATAGAGTGTAGCTGTTTGTTGCTGTAAATGACAATAACAAATATCGTGTGAAGCGTGAACTTACTATATATTCACATCGCTTATAAATCAATGCTTTATATGTTTCACAAAATTTAGACTAAGCCGTTGGATAACTAATATCTAAAAATGAGTAATAATCCTATTTTAAAACTTGATATTTGCTTTTTTTATATAGTAGCTCGGAAAAATGATTTCATTATGCCTGATGGTAAGCATAGTACAATCCAAAACCAATGGCGACCACCGAGAGACACTACCTATCACTGGTCGCCGCTGTCACGCCGGCCTTACGACTCATATCCACAGCAGATGTTACTGAACGACAAACGTAAATACTAGTTATAATAATTAGTGATTGTTTATTGGCCGAAATTCGATTGTACAGTCTTTTATTCACGTGTTAATATAGTATAGATATTATTATCAGTATTTCTTTTTCTAAATAGTAAGTATTGTATTGTGAGAATTGTACAAATATTGTAGACATAGATAAATAAAGCCTTCGATTTGCCGAGAGTAAAAAAAATACTTTTCCAATTCTTTTATTGATAAGATAAACCCAATCAAGTTCCTTGCCGGTTTTTGTCGATAGTCGGGTTGTTTTCCGAACCGGTGATAGATTTGAAGTTCATAAGCGCCTTCTTAGGGTGAAAACACTCGTTGCCCGTCCGAGCTTCACATGAGTGTGTGACGTAAGTCCAATCCTTCCCTCTACGACCCTATAATGAAATAAAATGACAACTGAACAATTGAACGTCAATTTATCAATATTTTTAAAGCCCTACTTTATTCTGTCTTACTCGCTGCTTTTTATATGGAGATTTTAAACCAAATTTTCACTTTTCCGTACGTTTTTCAGATATTTTCTTTCATACAAACCTGACGATGATGATCCTGATGATATTACAATCAAATGTTACAATATATATTGTGTAATACAATAGAAATGTACTGTATAGTAGAATTAAAGTAAGTTCAATAGAAGTGTACGTATATCAATACCGCCGATGTTCAAGTTTCCGAAACTTTCCCCGGGTTTAGATAACAACTAAGTACGTAAACTTTGAACAGTTTTATCATAGATACAACTCCTATCTAAGTAGGCTTAGCAGATACTTACAAATTTAGCAACTACAATATCCGAGTGTTTTCCACAGTGATACATTTTGTCACAGTTGAGGTAACTCAATGTCGCATACGTCATAATTTCTGCCTTTCGTGCCTAAGACCTCAGATTCTATACTAAGCCAAGGCCTAATCATTTAATCAAAAAATTTGGTTGTCTGTGAAGTCTGATTACGGACTATAATTTGACGTGATAAAGACTCGGACGCATCGGCCAATGGAGTGGAAGAGAAATAGATGCGTCACAAGCCGAACGGTTACGCTGATCGCAGCTTCTCTATCGCTTGTTCCGCGCTCTCGCTTGTTCCGCGCTCTCGCTTGCACCCTCGGCTCAGGCGGAACGTGACAATGAGTCATTATTTTTCGTGCGTACAGCCGGCGTTCATCGATTTATAAGACATTACCACGTCAAAAAACCTACATTATCTAATGATAATTGTGTTAAAAAATCCTTAAATACTCGTAAATACTTATAGGAAATGTGTCCAACACCGAGAAGAACTATTACAAAAATAATCTCCTTGACATAGAAATATATGATTAATTTTGATTATAAATTAATATGCATATCGTACAATATATACCATGGTTTGATTTACAAGCAATTAGTCAAAATGCAATGTACCTACGTACTAATTAAACATTCACTCACTGTATCAAAAATCACACGAGTATAGAACGCGTCGACAAGTTCTGTGGCGTCACCGCATACAGTGTAAGAGCACTTGAGAGGTATAAAGTAGCGTAAAATTAACGTCAACGCTGATTAAACTTTCGAGTGCCTACATCAGACAAGTATGGATTTATGAGTAGAACAGGGACAACTATACAGTACTTTTTAATACAATGGTTTTCATAATCAACAATCACACAAATTGTATCATTGATATTTCGTTGAGGTAATGTTGCCGGACTGTGAATGTAATCCTACCACACATCAAAGAACTAATACATGCATTAACCTGTTATTAGTTGAAGGATGTACCCACCAATAACACTAGAAATGTGGAATTTTGGTTTGTCATGTAGTGGATTTTATATTTTATTCATAATCTTGTGTTACTTGACTCTATATTGTGTAAAATTGGTGGTGTTTTATGTAATATAAGTTTGTTTATTGTGCATAAGTGAAGTGAATGGAAATTAATATCACGGACTATGAATTCTGAGATGCCACAAAAACTGCATAGAAAGTTCTAACAAGATGGCCATAATCTTGTTAGTTCATTGAAATTATATCAAGAAACTTGTAATATCGATACTCAATTGACAATGGCAGTAATAATCTAAAAGAATGGTTGCCAAAAATAAAGTAAAAAAACACTAGAAATCGAGATACTTAGGAGTAGCGACCTTTTGAGTTTTGACTGACATCTGCAGCAATTTTTGTCCTTTTTTAGCTTAATCCAAACAAGTTCTGCATTAATACAGTAATACTACTAACAAATATAATTTTGAAGTAATCGTTACATCAGATTCCCCTTTTGTCTTTTTTTCTAACATCGTCAAACGAGAAGTAATACCGAGTAGGACAATTTGAATAAAGCGTAATGGCTATTAAAGTCACTGTTACTGCCGTTGATATGGTTTTATTTTATTTATATGGCTGCTACTAACGTCAGAAATTGTTAACATGAAGAGGCTTTAATAAAAACAGTACGTGTATCAGTGTGTAGGTGTAGACGCAGAGGAAGTTAAACTTGTTTGGCTTATATATATTATTTTTTTATATCATACGAGGCAAACAAACTGGTGGGTCACATGATGTTAAGTGATCACCACCGTTCATAGTCACTAGCAAAACCAGGGGAGTCGCAAGTGCATTGCCAGCCTCTGTTTGGGGAGGAGAGAGAGAGAGGGAGAAGAGAGATTGGCCTCCGGCGCTCTCACTGACCGAACGAAACGCAACAATGCAAGATCTGTTATTTTACGTCGGTTTTTCTGTGAGAGGTTCTTAGTACCCCGGCTGAGCCGACCCATTCATGCTTAAACCAGTAATTGCTTGAGCGTGGCTCTACCACCTACCTTTATGTTTATACTAGCGGGCCCAGGGGATGTTATCCCTACCTGATAATAAAAACACCTTGACAAATTATATACCTGGACTTTCCTCATGAATCACTCTATCTACTGGTGAAAACCGGGTGAAGATTCGTTCAATCGTTTTTGCTTTTATCGGGAACAGACAGACAGACAGACGCGCAAGAGGACTTTGCTTTATACTATGTAATGATTAAACTATAGATATGTTACACGAAGTCCATAATATAAATACTTAACTATACGTTTACTCATTTGGGTATACTACTAGACCCAGACAGACACTTATACATACTTACCCACACACACAAATATATAACCACCTTACGTTTAACGCGTAAGGCGTAACGCAAATTTTTACCAGCAACACCATAAGAAGTTTTATTTCAACAAGCGGATTATTAACAAGAGAGATAAAGAACACAACGTCACAGAATAATGATATCGGAAAACGGATGTGAGAGGTTTTAGACGCCGGTGGTTCGGTCGATATCCTTAGGTACTTCATACTGTGCATGAATACTTACTGGGATATCCACTTCTATCGCTGTATTTATGTTTATTATCACCTCTATACACATTTAAATACAGTCCATATTTTAAATGTATAAATTAACACAGGTAAACTGATCAATTTCCGTCAGATAGTAAACCAGAAGAACATACCAAGTATAAGAAGTCGCGTCTATATGTAAACGGGAGCCAAAATATAAATTTTTGTCCAACATATCTAACCACAAGCATAGTAGTTAGAACATTGTGAACATGAGGCCAAGATAAATCGTAGTGTTTTATTTAAAATACGTAATAGCATAGAATTCTGTGATTTTCTATTGTTTTAGATCTATAATTATAACAACATATTTTTTCATGCTGTCATACAGAAGACAAAGCATAGAAAAGAAAGAACTTTTGGGATACATTACGAGTATTTTAGGCAGAAATAAAATATTTAAATTGAACATAACTTGAACTAATAAAACAGTTACTCAATAAAACCCTTTTCCAACGATCGGAACGAAACGGCAGAATTATTTCATGGAAGTGACGTAAAAAAGTCATTAAAAGCCCCTCATATTCACACTTTTAATTTCAACGACGCGGTGCGTTGCGGCAGCTGCTTCTGCCAGCGCGGTGGTCTATTTTAGAATACAAACTTTTTTATTGAAGATTATAAATTTTAACCTAAGGTGACGGAGTTTTTGGCGGGATCTTGAAATGTCATGTAGTAGATTTTATATTTTATTCATAATCTTGTGGTATTTGGCTCTATATTTTGTAATATGGTGGTATTTTACGTAATATAGTTTGATTATTGTGCATAGGTAAAGTGGATGGGAAATAATGCGGAGCATGAATTCTGACTTGCCACAAAAACTCCCTGGAAAGTTCTAGAAAGACGGCCACCATGTTGTTAGTTCGTTGAAACTATCGCAAGCAACTTGTAATATCACTACTTACTCGACAATGGCAATAATAAGCTACTAGAAGAATGATCGCAAAAAAAACCTAAGGTGACAATTTCATCACCGTGTGTTGCTATTTTATTTATTACTAGCTGATAAAATAATAAACGTTATATAACCATTATTTAAATATCACTCTATCTTAATATTTCATGTTATAAATAAGTATACAATAATAAATTTCGCAATTAATAATACAGGTTATTGAAACAAAAAGAAGGGATGTTCCATTCTTTCTTCCTGATTTAGAAGTTATCCAAAAGAAGTTATATTTTAAATTGTAACAACTGGTATTCACGACTTCGTCTGCGTTGTGTATTATATCAACAATTTACTCTATGTACAGAAGTAAAAAAGAAACAAAACAAAACGAATGCAAAAATGTATTTTGTTTAAAAAAATTCTATATAAACAATGTTATCGAATTATTTCCCCTCTCCTGCGCATTCGCACCACGATGAACGCATTAGTGCTTTAACAAATCTTACGAGGAGTTTTTGGCGGGATCTTAGTCTGTCATGTAGTGGATTTTATTTTTGATTCATAATCTTGTGTTACTTGACTCTATATTGTGTAAAATTGGTGGTGTTTTATGTAATATAGTTTGTTTATTGTGCATAAGTGAAGTGAATAGAAAATAATACCACGGACCATGAATTCTGAGATGCCACAAAAACTCCATGGAAAGTTCTAACAAGGGAGCCACCATCTTGTTAGAATATTGAATTACTCGACAATGGAAATTAACAAACAAAACATTGACATTGGCAAATGCTTCTGCGGGGCCAAAGCAAGAAGAAGAAGAACA
This sequence comes from Antheraea pernyi, assembly GCA_015888305.1. NCBI lineage: Eukaryota > Metazoa > Arthropoda > Insecta > Lepidoptera > Saturniidae > Antheraea > Antheraea pernyi. Next base: position 129,561 of record MU159785.1, on the reverse strand, counting down.
AATCTTACTTTCTTAAAACTTTAATAACTTTAAATTAAATGAACATATCGTAACATTTGTTTTAGATTAGGACTTAATGTCCAAGAAGTAAAATTAAAAATGCAATGCACGTACAACTGCTTCCTTTTTCTAATATTCATAGGATTACACGCCACTGTCAATTGCTATCTATCACCAAACTCCAGTATGTGTATTCATAATTATTCGTAGAATAATATTAAAATACTTTTACGATAATAGTTATAATTGAGATTAAGATAGTAAATTTCTTGTGGTTTATAAACTGAACAATAAGTTTAATTTGAAAAATCTCATGTTGCACGACAAATAATATTCGTTCTATAGGATAGGCGAAGGAATTAACCCATACTACCAATTTTGAAGTTCCAACCCGTAGACAGTGACGCCATCAATTACTACATTAGAAAAAAAAGGCAAAGACTCTCATAGCGTACAGCCAAATGTTAATATAAATTTAAATCCAATAGTTATAAACGACAACAGACTGAACGGTCATAATTTTACGATATCGATCTTGCCGGAACGGTTCTGACGCGTAACCACACGACACGTGGTATTTGTTAGTGACCCGGGGTGCTCGCAATGGAGTGAAAGCCCGCTGGACCCGACAACCCGTCCAACGAGTACCGCTGACATACATTTGTCGCGTGTCCCGCTTCATCTCACGTGCTCTATTGGTCGTGACATACCTACATAGTTTAGAACAATTTCGAGTTCAAATTATAGAACTTTTGAACATATTTTTAAGATTCAAATCCTTTCAAAATGTAGTATACTGAAAGATACTTCAGATTTTCAGTAAATTAGAAAATCTGTTCTCTTGTACGCAGTTTTTTTTTTATTGTAGTTCGGCAAAGTGACTGTACTGTGCCTGATGGTAAGCACAGTACTATCCAAAAACAATGGCGACCACCGAGACATACTATCCATCGCTGGTCGCCGCTGTCATGCCGGCCTGCGTAAGTATCTCTTCACGTTACGCTTGAAGGACCCCATGTCATAGGAAGCAGGAAACACACTGGCCGGGAGATTGTTCCACAGCTTCACGGTACGGCAAAGATAAGATGTTGCGAACTTTTTAGTTCGTGCCCAGATAGGATTTACCGTAAAACTGTGGCTCCGAAGACCAACACGCGTGGTGCGGTTATGAAAAAACAGTATTGATTTTGAGGAAACATTTGCTGGCAGATAGAGGATCCACAAGAGTATACCTACAGACTACATATAATTAACTTTTCCATAAGGGTTTAGCAGTAAGGGTAAAATTTAACAAAGTTTTTAGGGTTATAGACCATAGGATTTTTTACATGTTATAGATTTTAGTATTTCACAACAATTTCAATTGATGTTAAATAACGATATGGTAATCACACTAAACCTATACGGTATTGACACTTAAGTGCAGCTGCCTGAACACACCTATTGGTGTTTGGCGACAAATTCTTTTTCAGGCGGGCTTAGAAAAAGTTTCCACCACATGCAAAATTGTACAGGATTATAAACATTAAGTACAAATGGCTAAATTACAGTGACAACATAAAAAGAACTTCCAATAAATCCAGATGAACACGTACATCTGATTACATAAAAAAATCATTATCACGGAAACAAAGTCGCGAGTCGCAAGTAGTGTAACGTAAGTAAGAATTAATTTATGCATCACTTTATATATTAACTAGCTGACCCGTGCAACTTCGTCTGCACCGAAACGGTTATCACCGGTTTCAATTGTATTTTTAAACCTAAAACCCGATTGCAGCCCCACCAACCGTTTCCAATTGTAAATCCAAACTATCAAGGGGCTCATTGAAACATGTACCCAGATGGTATATGAGAAATCTTTTAAAATAAGCCTAGAACCCGTTCGTAGCGTCATCTACGGGGTTCAATGAAGATAAAAACTAACCTACATATATTGGCGGTAACGTAAAAAAATAACTTGAGGAGCCTATGGACCCCAGTTGGAACCAAATTACTTTCCCTCTTTTGTAGACGTTTACTATACAGTCAGTATAGTTTACATTATGAAATATCAAGTTGATAGAGTTCAATTGTAAATTAAACGATAAAAATATTTATAAAATAAATAATAATAAATTAAACACTGAATGGGATAGTCAAGTTAATACATCAAAAGGTAATCCTTGAGTTGGTTTGCAAATGAAATGAAAATTATATGTATGTATATATTGTATACACTCTCTCTCTCT